>WJFA01000908.1:0-27402 GCA_009870155.1 Pseudobourletiella spinata | reverse complement strand
TTTGTACCATATCTCTGGTACTAGTAGTCACAGATCGATACCGATGTATATTCCGAAAGAACTTGCCGAGAGGAATCGGTTGATACCAAAGTTTTTAAAATTCGAAAGTAGTTTTCAAATATTGGTGGAGACCTCGTGATGTTGCTCTCTGACAAGGGGGGATCCTACCTGTACCCCTAGCACAGAGTGGACACTATCCGTGTTTAAGAGGTCATTTAGGAAAATTAATACTGCCAAACTCTCAGGTATTGAAGTTCAGGTTTGTCGGAGTTACAATCCTAAGAAGTTTTGTTCACTCGGGACCAATTAAGGTACGTCTTCATTGAAAAATCCCATGTTAAATCCCATAAGGATTTTCCATTTTTGAATTTCGACGACGCTCCCATTAAAGCCAATAAGTATTATGCCGAACAAAAAATTCGAATTAAACTTTTGGGCTCCTAATGTCGTGATTTTTTCAGAAATTGTAAAATATTGAGTTTGTAGACCTACAGATGCATTTTACCTGCACACAACAGTATTGGAAGCAATTTAGGCGAATTTTTCAAAAATGGGGGCATGTAGGATCCCCCCTTGTAAGTGCAAAGGAACTCACACTTCCCACACACGTTCAAATCAGTTACTTTGTATGTGACTAAATGAATCTTGATACATCTAAAAAGTGAGGAACACATTATTAAAATTCACTGAGCAATGAATATATCTACGCAATGGAGATCCAGGTCTCTGTCATGCTGATGCACAGCCAGACGGAGGTTTCGGCTACCATCCTTGCCCCTCTTGTGCAGAATTGAGAAAGATATATGGCGCTAATGGAAGTCAAAATTTGCGTTCACTAGAAATCAAAAGCACTCTACTTCAAAAGCAAAACGCTATTACGAGCTCCTGAAGGGTAGTATGACGTAAAGCGAAAGGGGTTCTCAGCCCAATTGCTCTCAAACTATTCTTCGCGTACTATTCCCTCACTCCATCAGACCATCTTCTTAGCTGGAGTTAGTTCCTCCACTCATTCGCAACCAGGAATGTGGAGACGTCACTGCGGTCTTGTAGTTGTTCTTGCTGTAAGAGCTTTAGTACTACGGGGAGGAAAAGTTTAAACTGTACCAAGAATGTTCATATTTGGAGTTCCAACTGGATGGTATTAGGGAAAAGTACTCCGATTTCATTCTTACGAGGAATGTGCACGGCCTGTAATCGAGGTATTAAAATGGCACCACTTCCATCGTGTAGAGCAATGTTGAAAACATTGTGTGGTGCCCAACTTCCATGCGCATGCGGCTGGCTGTGGCAGAGAATTATTAGGGGGAATTATTTGTCATGCGGGACTCATAAAGGTGGTAGTAATTTTTCCCATTTTACATTGCATGATTTTCAAAAGTCGTTTTTTAAGCTTATCACCAAAAAAGAGTCCTTTGCAACAATGAATACTGCAAACAGTGAAGCTTACTGTGTCCAACCTCATCATTTCCGTTGAGAACATCAGAGTTGGTCAAGTTTGTGCTGGAATCGTGGTAATCATTGTTTTCAGTGCTGTGTGTGATGGTGATGTGCTGCTGGACTCATGAAGAAAAATGGTGGATTTTTGAAATGTTGCAAAGGGGACCTTTACGTGACAAAAAAATCCCATGTTAATCTCCATACGAAAATCCGAGTTTTCGATTTCGACGAAACAATTTTTTTTTCTGGCAAAGGCAGCCGCATGCGCATGGAATTTGGGCACCACACAATGTTTTCAACAGTGCTCTACACGATGGACGTTGTGCCATTTTAATACCTCGATTACAGGCTGTGCACATTCCTCGTTAGAATGTGCCTCATAAAGGGATTCTAACAAGAATTAATGACCAAGTTATTCCAATTATTCCATTGATTGATCCATTTGCTTATTATTTGTTTGTGTGGTGGTGCGCTGATTGGGGAAAAGTAGCGAAAATCTAGAAAAGGGTGGGAGGGAACATCAAATTTCCCATTCACAACTTGATGTTTAGAAGGATGTGGTTCAAGCAAAGGGAAGCAATATTTTCCCATTTTAGCATACGCTTGAGCCTGAGTGAGCAGTTGCACGTCTGTGTCCACGTAAATGTAATGAGGAAAACGGAGAGGAGCTAAGGTTACTGACAGTACATGCCCTTCAGTCCCTTTCTCCCTTGCACTTACTTTCTGTCCTTCTAGTAGACCAATGATATCCCTATCCTACAGACTTACGCAAACTACCCCCAATCAATACAGCTAAATTTTATGGTTAATAAATAGTTTATTCAATAATATGCCACTCTCTTAAACTAGAGCGGGGTTCTATAAAATATTTCATCCATCCTCGTGTTGCGGAGGAAGATAGGGTAGGTAGGAACAAGATGTGGCAGCGCCCACTACCTTCAATTTGGCCCAACTTTGCTCCAATTTGGCCAACGCTAGAGACACTGACAGCAGGAGGATAGTGTGAAGAGTACAACTCCCAGCTCGTTCAGCCTCGTGCTTATTATCATTTGATTTGTATCATGCACCCCTATCAAAACGATTCGAGTCTATCTTATGTATGCATGTGAGAAATGAGGGACTCGGCTACGAACTAATGACGGAAATTTGGCAATTACCAAGCCTAAAAAAGAAGAAGACCTGAAAGAGTGGTGCGGGTTGGCTGGTTGTGACAGGAAGCCAAAATGAACTCTTTCTCCTTGCAGCTCAAAGGATCCTGTCAACCAGGGATAGGAAATCCAGCCAAAAAGTGGTGGATTGTGGATTTCTTTTAACTTCTTGGATTACGTATAGATTAGGATTACGTTCATAAAAAACTCAGGATTATGGAATACGGATTACAACCTCCACAGGACAAGACCTGAATTACGGATTATGGAATATATTCCGTAAACCGGATTACGGAATACGTAATGCGACCGGAACCTTTTTTGACCGACGACGTGAAGTTTCCATAAAAGAAGTGAAAACCTTCAGTAGTACACATTACGGAGTTTGCATTGGTCTTATAATGATTACAAATTAACTTTCAAATATTTAGTTATAACCCAGCTAAAATTTTGCATGAATTTCAAAGCTGTCCTAGATGATCGTTTAGATAACTTTTGGAATTACTTTTTGATTCTGTCAAAAATAGCTATTATTCCTGTCGAAAAATTACGTTCTACGTGCCACAAAATAAATTTCTGGAGAATGTATACAGTAAGAGTTGCAAAACATGCATTTCTGGGTCTCCTACGAAAGAAAAACGAGCAAAAGTTCAATTTAATGTAATCCGGATTGCAGAATACAGATTAATCGCACCTTTAACGAGGATGATGGACTAGGAATACAGCCTGCCAATTTTTGTGGATTGAGGATTACGGATTTTTTATACCACCCAAAAACGCATGGCTTATGGATTTCTGGATTGCATAATCCAGTAATCCATCCGTAATCCGTATTCCGGAATATGGATTTTTCCCATCACTGCTGTCAACTTACTGGGGTTACGACCACAACTTACAGCTACGTAAAGTCAAGGTGCGTGCGTGGAGAAGGTGATGGTGGCGGGGGCGTTGATGGGGAAATTTGGGTGAGAGGAAGAGCTCCTGTGTTCGATTTTTCACCATCAAGTCAGTCATGTTAAGTTATTTCTTTTAAGTGCACATGCAGTTAAATGGCATGGCGCGGCTGAGAAAAGCTTTGGCTTAGTCACGGCATGTGGGATTCTTAATGGAAACGAGAAATAAAATCGTGTTGTGCAGGGAAAGGGGAGTTAAGAGGAAGACCACGTCAGAAGTGATGAAGAGGAGAAGTGGAGGTGGAAGAAGAAGAACAACGAATTGGCGAGGAAATGAGTCTTCAGGCGAATATACTGAGTACTATCGATTGTATCTCTACCATTTGCTTATTTCTCATCTGGATTCCCTCTCTCCCTGTCTGTCGTTCCCAACCTAATGTGATTCCTGCACCAAGGCTGGGCAGAAGAAGAGCGAAAACATTTTTTTCGATGGGGTAAGACGTAATGCCCTGATTACCAGCGAGCGTTACTCAGTTTATCCCAACTATTCTCGCTCTCCAATCACTCTGAAGGTACCTTTGAACGGAATTCGGTGTTGTGCCACCACTAGGCGTCCAAAACTTCATTTCTCCCTTTCCGGCCTTCACATTGCTTTACAATCCCGTTCAACTACCCAAACGCTAACATCCACTTCTCCAATTTCACGTGAGGTCGCCATTTGGTGGTGAAGGACAGTTTAAGGAGATGGCTCTGCTCTGAGGAAGGCTGATGCTGTATGACCTAGTTGGCTGCAAGACAGACAATGTGGAGGGTCATATTGCCGTGGGAAATTGATGATGTGGGGAATGAAGGAGGAGGGAAGGACAGCTAATTGTCCCACCTCACTTCCATTCTCCACAGCTTTGACTTCCATCCCTTGACAGATATTCTTCCACGTTGGCTTAGACTATGATCAAGACTAGGGGATCCCTCACAGTGGAAAGGATTCGGTGGAGGAAGTGTATTACGCACATCATAAAGCAATCGCTTCCTATTTCCCAATCGATACTTTTTCTTGTCTTGTCTTCGTTGCCTGCACGTCCCCTCTGCCTTTCTCTGTCAGGAATCCCCTGGGATACTCAGAATTCGGTTGGAAAATGATTTCCAATGGTTCCCTACTCCTCACAAAAGTTTATCTGCATCTGCCGAAGTGCAGTTTTTCTCTACCTCATCATTAATGTAGGATTTCTGAACTACGAAAGCTCCACCATCGCTGAGTCTGGTAGAAAATCACTGACAGCAGAGCGAAGCCCGGCCTCGGTATACTTATCCAGAATGTGGCCTTGATGGTGATGGCATCTCGTTGGCGGAGGAAACTGTCCCAGGCCCACATAAAGGGAGAAGTAGGAGATAGCCCTACATATTGGGGACTTTACGGTCAAAATCGTGCTATATAGTATATCAAAACACTCGGCCCATCATCCGTTTAAGTGATAATATAGCACCAGAAACAAAATTATTTCCATTTGTGGCTCAAGTCTCAGTGCCGGGAAAATCTCAAATCAGGTCTAGATCTCATTGGACGCGGATAAGAGGAGTTCCCTCAAAGACATGAAGCCGGCCCTGGCCCTAAGCCCCCTCCGACGATGACGGTAGGAGTAGGCATGAGAGTTTTAGCAGCAGCAACAATAACAGCCATGACCAAAAAGTGAAGACTTTTCCATATTAAAATACAGAGATAAAGTGAAGAAAATTCGGGAAAATTTACTCGTATGGTAGCAAAAGTGGAAGCGGGAGTGGTGGGAGCAGTGGAGGCGGCATCATCATTATCATCATCATATCCATATGTATAGTGGGAATGCTCTCACTTTCTGCAACTCGGGCATAGCCTTTTCCCCTGTTTACTTGGTTCGCCTTCATCGATTTTTTCCGCCGGCTCCTCTCTCTGCCCCTTTCTTTCCCATCCCACTCCCGTTTCACTCCCGTACACTTTCTTCCCTCGCTTTCAATCCCGCCCCCACTATTCTACCTCCTTGCCTCGACTCCTTCTGCTAGCACTACGTTCACTATGACTTAACCACGGAAACTTTACAATCATCATTTTCTTCACACTTTCGTTCATGGTAAGAAGAAAATTGTGGTTGCTGTCGGATTTGCCGAACCGGACGAGGGAATGAGGCTAGCCTCGGGCAGTCTCCTTTTATTGTGCGACAGAAGGTGCGGTGGCCATATGATGATGACCTGAAGGCACTCTATGAAATTTTTCCAAACTTCTTAAGTGCCAGAATTCGTACTCTTTTGTCCAGAATGAAAGTGAAGCAAAAGTACAGCTGACGCTAATGTACTATGATCAATGTTACTTTCTCTAGGGGCACTCGATTTGAGGGAGGGAGAGCAGGTACTACTGGTTGTGTGACGATAGTGTTTCATGGTTTGACCAGCTGTTATCTCATAGAAAAATATTTACGACAGGATGCTGCTGCGGATGCTGGACCACAATGGCTGAGACCCTTGGAGCTAGTCGGCTCAATTTGAGTGTGAAAACGAGAAGGTGACGAAGAAACGGGCGGAGAATACGGACTTAGCGCGTTGTCTTTGGAGGGATTGTGGTGACTAAGTTTCAGGTAGCCCGAAGACTTCCTGAGTTACTCCTTGATAAGTTTCGTTCCCTTGTGAACCATAAGTTCCATCCTTACTTTTCTTCACTCCCTCCTCCTTTTCATTCAAGCGACACCGCCCTCAGACTTTCCTTGTACTTTTCCAACCATCGGCTTCGTCTTTCTTTTCGCGCGATTTTAAAGCTTGCTACGACTTAAAAGACTGTCAGGGTACTTTCGTCCTAATTTAGCTTCCTTTGATCATGAACTCAGTTAAGAAACCTGATATATCGTAATAGTGTTCGAAATTTGCACATAGCACATACACGCATACAAACTCGTTCAACTTTGCAATCTAGCCATTTAAAATTGGCAGAAGAAAGCATGTGTAGGGATAAGCTCCCTCCAAAAATGCCCTTCATATTTTTAATTGCTCTCTTACGCTCTTACGTCGTGGGAGGTAGGGCTGGACAGATGCTGATACGGTATCCGTATTTCAGGTGGTACTGACACGATACGGCCATTCAAGATGGCACATAAATGGTGCGATACTTATGCTCGTATTCGCTTCCTCTAGGATTGTTTCGCATCACATGCATTCATTCCCGACTTTTTTGTGTTCAAAATTCCTAAAAATTTTATTTCAATGATGGTAAGCCGAGACGGCCTCAGCACATACACTTTCAAGTGCAACGTCACCACAGAGGACTTATGGGAAAACGTTACGAGTTCGATAATACAAAAACAATTTCAGATATAATATTTTTTGCAAATTTTACACGAGAACTATCAAGAACATGCGCAAGCCTTGAAAATGTTCATCCCTCAAACAACTATTAGCAAAGTAATGAAAGCTGATAAGTTTGTGAAAACAATATCTCTGGAGAATTTAACATGGAATTGTCCATAAGGATTTTCATGCTCACAAGGGACCCCTTTGGTATTTTGCAAGAATTTCACTTCTTCCAAAATTGAGGCAAAACTTTAAAATAACTAATTTATAAGCTGTATTCTTGTGTTCTGAGATAATGAAAACCTCCTTGTTAGTTTTTAAAACTTTACACTCGAAACTATGGCAGTGTTTTACCACTGCTGGCATAAAAAACCGAGCTGGCAGAATTAAAATTTTCGTTTCAGATTGCACGGGGACTGCTGTACCGATTATCATAACATTGGTTTCAAATTAAAGGCAATTAAATTTTCCCAGAAGAGAATCAATATTTTTGCAAAATCCAAAAAAATGCGGGAGATGTGACCATTTAAAGAATTTAAGTCAAAATTTCGACCTTAAATTCTAAATTCAAAAAAGGTTGAAATATTTTATAGAAACTTTAATTATCTTTAACGTTAAAAAGGTATTTGAAAATAAGTTAAAAATCACCCGAGAAAAACATCTAGAAAAGTCACCTATTGTATCCTATATCTGTGCAAGGGAGAAAGAGACTCTTGACTATACCCTTGATATCGGTGATACTGATTCACTGGGTCAAAGTCAGAGAATGGTCAAAGAGTGGTACGAATGGTAGTTTTCGAAAGTACTCACGGAGAAGAATCTTTTGGTCACAACGAAGTTTTTGAAATTTGAGAGTACTTAAATTTTTCTTGCTTCAGTTTGGAGTTTGAAAATGTGAAACATGTTGTTGATTTCAGAGTGGTCTTGCTCAAATTAAAAGAATGTTTTGAGTGATTAACAATCATAAATTACTTTCTAGATCTCAGTTTTTCCCATTGAATTGGTGTGTTAAATAGTTTGAATTTTGCTGCTGCCATTACAATTATTGCATAGAGAAATCGATGCATCTTGTTCGTGGAATTAAAATTTAATTTTTCAATCGAATGTGTGATACGATGCGATACGAATACTCGTATCCGGACCTAGATGCGATACGAAGCCAATGTATCGCATCATGAGGATGATGCGAATACGATATGTACATAGAGTTTCGCATCCGTATCATCGTATCGTATTTGGTGATGAGATACGTAGCTCCGTACCAGTATTGCCCAGCCCTAAGAGGAGGATGAAACATTGAAGGATGCACTCACGGACGTGGAAGGCAAAGAGTGGTGGAGGCCCACAGGAATGAGCAAGCGGACTTGCTTTTCCGGTGATCGATGACCCTAGAGTTCGTTACTTGGGATTATGATCGAACAACGTTGGAATTGTTGCCATGAAAATTCATTCCAGTCAGTTGTGTTTTAGTGTGTAAGGTGCGTGTGTGTATGTGTGTTTTGTAAGATTATCTGCAATACCAATACAAAGATCAGTAGGATGTTAGTAATTCCCTTTCGAGAAGAAGCGGAGCAACTGACAAAGACGGAAGATTCTGTTGCTTTTATCGAAAAAATTCGGCACGTAGTTTGGAAAATGTCTTCCGTAGGAACATATTCTACTTCCTTTCTAGCGCTGGTTGGGGACTCTTTCAGTCTTTAGTTCAGCATTTTACTTTGACTGAGTACCTCCGCTTAGCCTGGCCGCCAGACGTTTGCCATCTTAGGTTAAAATCATGTAAAGTCGGTCCTTTTTATGCAACAAAGCCCTGCGAATGTAAGAAAACATGGCACACGGTCTGAAAAATATTCCCTTGATATGGAATTAAAGTAATTCTTCCAAAGGAAGAGTTTTCAAAAAAGGAGAAAATGGAGGGAAACCAAGGGAGAAAAAACCGAAAAAGAAGGATGTACGGTGGGATTGAAAAGGTATGAAAACTTAGCTTTGATCTCAAGGCGGATTTGTGTATATGTGAGCGTGAGCTTGCTTGTCCGTTGATTCTGCGAGAACCAGTGAATGTATACCTCCGCGAAAATTGAGAGTGAACCCTGATGTATCGCAATAAAACTCGATAGCCCCGTTGCAGCTCATTCTACCTGAATTCATCGTTTCCTTTACACCGTCTCTCATACATCTTCATTCATGCACTCATGAGTGAGTCGACATCTTCACTCATGGTCGAGGAGTCCGTCACCTTTCTTGTTAGGCGGGTTGGAAGGGAGTACGTATTCCATGTTTCCTTCTTCTTAAGTTCCTTCCCATTCTTATAATTCATTCTCTGATGTTCATGATTGCCTAGTAGACACTCTGAGACAAAATCTACTTACAAGGTAAATTTGAGATACTCAGATAATTTCTGCGTCCTTTATGATTGCACCCAAAGCCAACCTACATTCATTTATTCCAACGAGATTTCGACTCTCCGACTCCTGTCATCTCTTGACGAGTGAAAGGAGCGTATTCTAAGGCTTATTACTAATGCTAGGCCAAATGCTGATATCCGTATATATCTATATATATATTATCCGTATTACACAGCGACTGAAAATCAGCGACAGCAGAATTTCGTAGGAGAAATTTCTATTAAACATTTTCAACGAAGGTATCTAAATTTTTGTTAGTTCGGTTTTAATAAACTTCACTAAAAATCTGTCACCACTCTGTGTGAAATGGGTACAAAAACGGAAAAAATGGAAGATGGAGGGAATTTCGGTTGGAGCGTGAAGAAATAAGGTCAGCTCGTGTGTGTTGATCTGATGTCGTCGACTTGACAAATGTAAAACAAAGCTAAAAAAGGCAAGATTCACAAATACTGGCTTGGATCGAGTCCTCCATTTCCAGTGCCGCACAGTGCGACGGACTAGTTCCTACTAACTTATAGTCCACTCAATCACTTCCTTGATACATGTCTTAGGAAATGTTTTCCGCGGCTTCCGCCTTCTTTCTAAGACTTCAGGCATTTTATGCAGAATCAGCTGCGAATGTATGCAGCTGCCCTTTTGGAAGTCATCTAACGGTGTTGCCTTATGAGTCGCAAAAGGGACAGGATGGGAGGAGCTCTGCAGTAAACATTATTAAAAACAGGGTTAGAATTAGAAAGGAGTTACGGGAGCAAAAGTCACTGCGAAACTAGTACCAGTCTTTGCTACTTCCCTATCTCCTCTCCCAATTTCACCTACTATTCCTAGTCCTCAATTTCTTGGTTCACTACAGAAGTAACGAGGGGAAACTTTTCCTTTTATGGCTTGTCAAAATGTTCAGCTGGCCAATTCCGAGAGGAAACCTTTTTCTTTCAAACATTTTCCAACTCAATTAGAAAAATGCTCCGGTCCCGCTTTGTCTCCATCATTCGGGATTCACCTGTACTTCCTCTTTGGCAGGCGTGGGCAATCGTTTTGGATAGTGTGAATAGCACTGTTGTTGAAGGGACAGCATGGATAGATTATCTTTGGTTTTCACGGAATGTTCATTAATTATAATTTGTATTGGAAAACTACAATTTGAATTTCCGACTACATGGTTTCGGTTAGCTTTGCTAGATTGTGCTCTCGATTTACGTTTTGCGTAGGGGCTATATTTCGTACTTGACAAGCCAGGCGATGTGCAAGGACATATCTCATAGCTGCTGCAATAGTGGAATGGAGCCCATTCAGACCAGATGGTTCCTTTTAACTAATGAGAGGGTAATGCCAGAGGTTTTGAAAAAATCTAGCGTTTCTCACCTCAGTTAACATCAATTCAATTGTTGCAATGGTCCAAGTTCGACTTTATGAGCTCTTAGAACTTGGACTATTATTCTTTACCTGTAATCTTCTAAAGGATACAATCTATCAATACTATTGAGAATCCGGGTTATTCATAATTTTGCTATATTGGGATATATGGTGACTCCTCTATGAACGATTGATATGCAAATGGGAAAATATTTAATTTCACTCAGTTTATATTCCCCTCCGCATCTTCCCGCGCCAAAAGTTTATCCCTGTTTGGAGACTTGTCTTGATGGATCCAAGGCGAGTTTGGACAAAAGTTTATTCAGGTATTTCTCCGCAGTAATTGAAAATGGATCTGGGATAAATGGTGGTGAGCTCCGTTCCTCTTCGCTATCTGGCTCTTCTTCGCTCTCAAAACTCCGCTTTCATTCAGACCATAGTGATAGCACGGTGGAAGTTTCACTGGCTGACTTTAGGCTTTTCTGCGAGGGTGTCAGTAAGGAAGAGAGGCAGACAGAGAGAGTAGAAGACAGAAAGACAAAGTGGGAGACAGAAGAGATATTCGGTGGAAGAAGTTGGTCAACAAGAAGGAAGAAGCGGTACACAGTGAGTTGTAGTGAAAGTGACTGAGTAGTGAGACTTGTTTCCTCATCCAAATCCTCCACTCCTCTTCCGTAAGGCAACCCAACTACGCTAACTGTATTTTCATTCATACACCTCTTTATTTATTTTCGCAAGACAAAACTGCGGAGGAGACGACGAACCACCCAAAAGTACCCAAAGTCATTTCATACCCACCTACACACGTGTATGCGTATTGCACACCCACACACAAACACATGTACACATAGGTGAAAGTTGCCAAAACCAAACAGAAACTCAGATCAAGATGGAATAAGAGACCTGTGTCTTCTCATGTGGTCCAATTTATTGTTCTAATATAATCATAGATGATGCTCGGAGTAAGTGGTACAAACCATCTTCCTACGAACAAAACTGCTGGGATTGGGAAGCCTTGAGGGGTCACAATAATACGACAGACAGCCTACCGGCCTCCCCTGTCTTTCCATCTTCCTCCTTCCCCCTTTCTTCCCGCTTAAATCTACAAATGTACAGAGGCTAATATAATAAGGGCCTGAGTGGATAGCCTCGTTGGATTGCCCCACAATAATTCATGGCCATGGAGTTTTACGGCATGGAGAAACCAAGGCAGGCTCCATGACGGCTTGTATAGATCCACACGTAGATGTGGAACAAGCTGGAGTAAAGAGCCTGTATCTTCATCCGCTTACAAAACCACTTTCAATGACTCCCATATCTGAACCTGAAGCGTGGGGATGGAGACCGCCAACAGCCATAACAACGACGTCATCCTTGCGTCAGAATTGACATACGCACGTGCACACATGCACGGTATATATCACGATGCATTCCGAAGAAACGACAATGACTCTGTGAGTGCCATCAAAGAAGGCCAACTTTCACTCCGTCCTCTTATTACCATCACCAGAGAAAATATTATGTGGAAACATCACGTGCGGTTTAACGATGTGGACCCCCCTTCATTTCTCAAAGTTGATGGATTTCGGAAGCGGCAGTGAGTTTTGTTGACACTATTGCCTAGCTACTACCTTTTGGCTAGTAGTTATTCTTTATTTAAATTTTAGATCATAGGGAGTATTTATTTGTACATAAGGGTGAATTGAAACTGGAAATGTACGTAGTTATTTTACTGTTAAGGAAAATTTCATGAAAAAATGTTATAAACTCCAGAGGCCAGAAAGGTGAAACATAAAGGGTATTATGCGGCTTTGTACGTTTGTCCGACAGAGAGAGAGAGAAAAAGGAAGAGAAGGGCAAGGGAAGTTGTTGCGGTTTGACTATTTGCTATTTGTTATTGTTATAACTCCTGATTTACGTAGGTTTTGGCCCCCTTCGTATCACCCTTCAACTTGTCTACGGAACATTAGCAATAATAAATAAGTCTTTATGAGCCATTACGCGGTGCGGCACCAAATGACTTTTCATTTCCCTCGACCCATACGCAAACAACTAATATCTACACATTCATTCATGCACGCATTTTAACGGCTAAAAGAGCTTCCAATTTTGTGGCCAGTCCGTCTCACTAAAAATATGCACTGCAACTAGCGAGAGCTTAGTCGGATGCGAGTAGGGCAGAAGAACACCTCGTCATCTTTCCAAATTAACACGAGCCCTTTCCAGAAACAGACGCCATTTTCCTGCTCTGCGAGCGCGTCCCGCATCCACCACCAGATCGGTGGTGTTGGGAACGTTGACGAAAATTAAGGGCATATTTAAGGTTCCTTCCGCCCGAGTGACGGGAAAAAGTGGAG
Source organism: Pseudobourletiella spinata (assembly GCA_009870155.1). Classification (NCBI taxonomy): domain Eukaryota; kingdom Metazoa; phylum Arthropoda; class Collembola; order Symphypleona; family Bourletiellidae; genus Pseudobourletiella; species Pseudobourletiella spinata. The sequence goes on along the minus strand of WJFA01000908.1, from coordinate 14,506 downwards.
AGGAAGAACGGCCTTAATTCTCACTTATGGGCACGACTCCTTGTTATGACGTGGAATTTATTTGGAAAAACTTGTTTTCCTTCCTGATTTTGTTAAGTTCTTCTTTCTGCCTAGCACATTCTTCACAATAAAAACCATGTAATTCCGTCGAAAAGTAGAAAGCACATCCTCAACCTTTTTATTTTCCTCAGCCTCTACATTAGTGTACCATACTTCTTTTTCAATTTCTTCAGCCAAAAAATGGCAGTGCCACAAATTTTTGATGCAATTGTGGTAGCTGTCAGTAAATGTAAGCTAGCAGTGAATTGGTAAAAACGTGTGCTACGTACGTTAGCACCCTCGTCATCCGTGGACGTGGTAGCGGAGTAGAAATTAAGGGGTAAGACGGAAGAGAAAGTAAACGAGAAAGTAGTAAAGGTTTCCACTAGTCGACAAATAAACGAGTCCTGTACTTTCTGGCTGAATGGGCCACCGTGGCCAGGGACAATGGCGGTGCGGTGAAAGTTGAGTTGGGACTGGCCTGAATAGATGCAATAATTGTCAGGTCGTTCAAATCGTTTTCAAGAAGAATGTGCTGACTCCAAGTAGAGTTGGTTGGCTCGTTGGGCAGAGGATAAAATATAGCGTCTGTTAGTTGTGGCAATTATTCAACTTGATGAAAGGAGAACAGGTGCTCTCTACAATCCTCATTTCATTCTCACACCCTAACAATATCTACGGTGAGGACTAGCGAGACAAGAGGAATGAATTGCTTTTTCCTCATCCTGAACTACACTACACACAGGAATGTACACTTGTTTCTACTGTTCCAATTCCGCCACTTTCATGCGGTTCTGCACACGCGCACTTTTACCAATACAAAAACAAACAACAAATTCTCCCATTATTTGTTCACTCTGTTCTCCGAAGGGGCAAAAAGCAGGAAGAGGGAGTGTGGTGATTTAAGTTACGGTGTGGAGGCACAGTGCTGATGAGAAAGGAGCGGAGGGGGAGGTCATTTTTCAGAAATGCAATGAGCGAGAAATGAATACGTCGCTTTCCCGGTTGACCTTCTGGCGAAATTATCACCCTTATCCACGCAACGTTGTCAGCGGCCCATCACAGCTGCCTTCGAGGCTCATTCGTGTAGCAACTTTAACTACATGTGTTTAAAAGTGACCGGATAAAGAAAGCAGGCAATTGCAGGGTGGATGTGGGCGGAAAACAAAAACTTAAATCTTCGAGATACGGGACCAAAAACTCTCAGGCCATCACACATTTGCTCAGGTAATACAACTAGGCGACATACATTCGCTCCAGGTAAAACACCTAAACAAAATATATTCGCTCCAGGTAAGACACCTAAGCGAAATTGCACCGAGTTAAATTCACTCGTACAATGAGCGGAACACAATGATGACTGAATGATTAACTGATGACTTGACTTGAGTTGGTCCTCCACGCTGCTTTTATAGGCGAGGGAGCGAACTCAAAGAAACACTGGACAGACTAAATCCAATGAGTCAGGGTGAAAATTTATGAAAATAATCATAACGCTCATTTCAAAGGGATTAGGGAATGCTGTTGATTCAAAAAGACTAGCTTAACATGATAGGAGCATTGCATAGCATGTAAATTAACATGGGAATATCTAACATGTCCAATCGGACACGTTGATATGAAAAATATATCAATTTTCAACAATTTGAATAGACCTCCCTTCCCTCTTCTGTAGCCCCAACAATTGCTAGCGATTTGAACCCCTGCACCCTTCTTATTCCACTACATCTAGAATGGGTCACTTAATAGGTCGCCGTCTGGTTTGTTCTTACTCGTTTTTGACCGTGTTTGCAGAATACGAAGATAGCTATAGAAAGTATCCGTGAAATTGCTTGATTCGTCAGAGCATTGGGTGACAGATCCTCAACAAAGTGAGCGGGGATAGAGACAAAAGAGAGGTACCCCATTGGCAGCATGATCAGCGTTGAGTGATAGTTTGGGGTGATAGTTACGTTTGGGGAAAGTCATGGCAACCCAAGAATTGGAAGCAGGGATACCACGTACATTAATAAATATGTAGATGAAAGATGAAATGGGCCGCTTCCCTTCTCGTGCGGTGAGTGGTGCTTAGTGGATGAGAGCGGCGCGGAGATGACTGGATAGCCAGTCCACTAATGACGGTGATCAAGGTGAAGGCGGAGAGTATGTAGTTACCAGGTAATTTATAGGCCGGCAGTCATGCTTCTGACTGAAATTTTAATCCATTTCCACCGAAGGGTTCCTCCGCGGCCCACTCGTACATTATGCAATCATGTTCCGCCGCTGGGTCAAAGTTTTACAGAGTGATGGAGTCGAGTGGGCTGATAGGCACGCAGTAACAGTGCTTAAAAATCGTTCTCTGGAGATACACTCGAAATCGGTACGAAGAGAATACCTTCAGTATCCTGGGTCTAGCTGGATAGTAATACGTACAATTCCTCACTCTGCATTGACGGTCGTGTATTTCGCGAAATGGAATAGAATGATGACTGCAACCGTGTTTCCAGATTTCTCCGCAGAGCTTTCTCAATTATCTTCAGTGATCGTTTCGGATTTCATACATGCACGGGCAAAGTCGCCGTAAACTTGTGGACGCATGCAAAGTCGTACTATTACACACATTCGGAGACAAGGAGGCCTGTACAAACTGAAGAACACATACTTTTACACATAGACACACACGTTGTGTAATCTGCACGTATGCACTCACTTCAAACGCTCACGCATCCATCCGCTCTTGCACTTGAATGATCACCTACACTAAATCGCACCTCTGACTTCCACGCTGCCACAGATGGCTGCAGGGAAGAACGCCCGTTCGGTGGTGGAAGAGTGATATTTGTTGGCACATTTCAATGGAACTAGGTTTCTCTGGCTCGGCCTATGGAGTAGGTGAGTTTTTTCGCCCTATCTCTCCATATTCATGAGATTTCTATTGTGAGCGTAAGACAGAGGAGTCGGAGGCCGGTAGGCGCCATGGCATGAATTTGTATCAAAATGGAAATGTGCCCGCCCATGTATGTCAAGGCGTGAGGACGTGTGTAACCACTGCCAATATGCACACACCTGTACGAACTTCCGTATATAAGCCCATGAAAGCACGGAGTCGTAGAGAGAGGCGGTGGAATGAACTCCTTCACCACATTGAGCCCAGCATTTACAAGTCAGGGATTGCGGTTTAGTATCTCCCCTGGTGTAGGCTATCGCCGTAGTGACTCAAGCGAAAGAAAGTATAGAGTGAAGGCTTCAGGAGGTGCACCAGAGAGCCACGTCAAAGTGTGAGAGAAGGGAGAGCGCGCAAGTAAGTGAAAAATATGGAAATGATCAAGAATGCTTCGTTGAATTCTGTGGAGGGAACAGGGAGGAATAGGATCGTCGCAGCTCCGCATAGGTGTTTCCACGTAATACTAATGAGGCTCCATACGCTGATTCTCACACCGAGATTCACTTTGATTATTTTTGACATGTCAAAGGTTCAAAGCCCCTTCTCCAACCTATCCGCTCCCTCTTCTCTCGGTCACCCCCTCCCAGCCTATCTTGTACACGTTATACATTTTTACAATCATGGTGCGAAATAGACCGAGGAATGAGAAGGGAAAATGAGATAGACGGGGGGATTCAAATCTATTTCACCTGAATGATTGCAGGTTGACGAAGAATTTCTTTAAAAATTCTCACGACGAATAGGACGAAGAAGTGGTTGGTGTCTCGGATGAAAGCATGACAGACTTCTCTCAAAGGGGACTCGGGTGAGGCCTGGCTATAGCCATGATTCTTTTATTACCTTGTTTTTCATCTTTAAAAATTTCGACGGGGCATGAAATGAAAGTACGAATAGTATGGGGCAGACATAGTGAAAGACCTGGACAATTGTTCTTGCATGTATATCTTAATAATAAAATCGATGTCACACTCTTGGTTGAACGAGGTAATCTCGCAACCACCAGGCGCGCCATCTTGACCAATACGTCATTCGAAAGCCAGTTATTTGCAGACCAGGGACACCATATTTTTACTCAAATCAAACCTTGACCTCGGTTCAAAAACAGAGGTCAAAGTTCAATTATAGGGTGCTTTTATAAACGGTCCTTTCCACGCAAAAACAAATGGTACCACGAGATTCCTCATGCAATTTTACTCTAGAACACCAATTTTCAAAAATCTGACATTTGACCTGGCATCGAATACCCAGGTCAAAGGTCAGACTATTGATTCAATCGCAATGTCTTTGACCAACTGTCATACGTCGACCCCTAATTCTTCTATGTACGTAATATTCTATGTAATCTTCAAGCTCCGTGGCTGACTCTTTTTTGTCCGAGCTAAACTCTGCAACGACTCAACGCACAGCAGAATAAAGCTAAGCGACCAAGGATTGCCCACAGAACCATTAAATTTTGATTACACCTTGACCTTTGGGCAAAAACAGAGGTCAAAGTTCAACTATAGGTTATTTCCAAACCGTGTCCTCTTGTTATATTCAAATGATTCAAATAGGAGATTCCTCATGTAATTTTCACCTAAAGTTTCAATTTTTAAAACTGAACTGACGATCGAACACACGTCAGTCAAGTCCACTCCAAATCTTAGCGACAATTCGCTTTACTGAGATTTTTGGGCTATCGAAAACAGAGCATTCGAATTAGATTCACTTTTCACGATTCATTGAATTTGAATAGTGCTTTGTTGGGCCGATAAACTGGGAATATTTATTCTGAATTGAGTTTATTTTGACCCGCGTGTTTTTTGTGGCCCTTGAATTGTGAATCGCGTTATTGTATCGTCCAACGTATCGGTCCGTATCGGGCCAACGAATTGCGAAACGTGATTTATTAGCATTTAATCTTGAATCGTGATTCAGCTTCGTGTTTCTTAGGGGTTCATTCGTAAATTCAGTTTGAAATACCATATTACGAACCCATTTGTAATGAACCCACGCAGTATATTTAGCGTAAGCTGATCTTGATTGATAAAGGAAACAACAAATTATATTAGCACTCACGCAATGCAAATAACAGAGAAATTTTAGTTAGACTCACTTTTCTTTATTCAATATTCATGGACTTTGAATTAATGATTCGGGACCTCAAATTGTGAATAGTGGTTCTGATTCGTGCTTTTCGTCCGCCTTAATATCGAATCGCGTTCTTGAATCGTGATTTTTTGGCCCCTGAATCGTGAATCGCGTTCTCGAATTGTAATTTCTTAAAACATTGAATCGTGAATTCAGAATTTGAAACAATATTTTTCAGCGCGAGTCATGAATCGAGTTTTTTCGAACCTCTGAATTCTCTGATCTAAACTGATCTGAACCGCTAAGTGCACAAAGAAAAGGATAATCCTAGAACTCAGGTAAAAGTCAGAGGGTTGGTAAAATTACAAAGTGGAATGGTCAGATAACAATTAATGAAACCATTAGATTATTCGTTCAATTAAAATACATGGCAAACTACCCATTCTCTTGAAGCACTTGGCGCATCAGCATGTAGCACATTATTTAACAGTGAGAAAGTAGGAGTTTGTGATCATTGTGACTCATTTATGTTGGATTAAACCTTGAACTTCGGTCACAGCCAAAGGCAGTGTCAAAATTTAGGCGGTTGTTGTCGTTTACGGTTGTTCGACCCACTGAGTAAAAGCTTGGAAAGTTTTGGTGGTTATCAAATTATTAGTATCGGTTCAAATTTTACCGAGGGTGAAACTGGGAGGACAAAATTTTAAGTAATTTCCTAATCATTTAGTGCGAGTGCAACTCAGAGTACCAATAATTTTTCAGTTTGAATTTGCACCACGCGTTCGTACAACTTACGATTGTTACACTATAAACAGTTCGGAAAAGAAAAAAATCTTGCGTTCTTTCCTACTTAAGTATGAACATTTTTGTATTCAAATATGCAAGTGAAAGTAAAAATTAATGACGCCGAAGCCACTTTCGAACAAATTTAGGGTCGTCCGCAGCACGATCACCACTAATTTTGCACCATCAATATTTACTATAAGGTAAAATTAGTATCACCAATAAAGTTTTCCATTACTTCTGCGAGAGTTTACCAAATTTTAAAAGTGTCTAACCTAGGATTGGCAAATCCCTGACTTTCGAGAATCTATGTGCTTACACGAAATCAGCAGAAATCAGAAACAATCAGGGTGCTGGGCAAATAGAATCGCAATCAGGCCGTCCACAAGGACGGTCCCCCTTTATGTGCCAGAGTTTCTCCAGAACAAAATATTTTGCCAAAACTCAGAAACGTCGAATCTGTGCGCAGCTTACCTCGAAGAATTCAAATATGTACACTAATTTTTTTTAGCGCAAGTACAAACGGGTTGCTCTTGCAATTAAAGAATCATAGGACGGCCCCTGTAGTGTTTCCCTTTTTGTTAACAAAGTACATTTTCAGTACATTGTGGACTTGAATTTACATGTCTTTACGTGATGTACGTGCGAAAGGGTTACGAATTCTGTCCCATTAAATTCATAAAAGTCTTTGAAGTAAAATTAGATTTAGCTGCATTGTAGGCAGAAAGGCTAATAAGTATACATGCAGTTACCATACTGTACTGTAAAATAAAGTATTACCACTTCGGAGGCAGTGCTGGGAGAGGGATCAAGTCGGGTGGCCGTCCGTAGGACGGCGTCCGACTTGTTTATAATATTCTCCAAATACAAGTACGCTCCCCGAAAGAAATAGGATTTTATGCTGTATTCTGGACTAGAAAGTTGGAAATGAAGCTAACTCACCCTCTCTCACAAGCTCTCCCTCCTGTCACCCACACGCCCCTCATAAACTGTCGTGAGGGTACGTACTTGGGCACTTAAATATGCGAATATATACATACTTACTCGCACATCGCTCCCTACCTCAAATATTCGCCTGCACGATCCATGTCAATCTCAAAGTCAAGTATAATATACATGTATGCATACTAAAGTCATGCTCTACTATGCTCGAACATAGAGAAGATACATACTCATGCTGCCGGGATGAGATGACAGAGATGCACGCTTATCACAGCACATGTTTAAATCCGGAGGTACAAGCGAGCGGCGGAGAAGTAAACGTGAATTCATCCTCTGGAACTCTCCAGCACAACTGAAAGGTATACAGATGCATATAAACCCAGTACCCTGGGCCTGTCGTACGTATTTGTAAGCCCTTGCTTGCAATACGCGTAGACAGAAAATTACCGCAAGGACTTCTGTCCTCACTCACTCTCGTCTTCAATTCTATGGTGAAGCCCAACACACTCATTTTTTCCCGTGACAGTTTTTCGAGCGTCTTAGCTGAACCTTTTTTCTATCCGTGTCTCTCTTTCCCAGTTCCCTTGCTCACAGCTACACGTCAAATCCCCACGCTATACTCGACTTGACGAAACTGTACAAGACTCACGAGCAGTAGCCGCACAACTACCAAAATGGGCTATTCCTTGGTATCCAAGGTCAGTCGTGGTCAATCTTCAACCCAACAAGAGAGAACAGCATACACTTGAAAATCCTTCTACAGTACCTGCTTTCACTCCTTTATTTTCACAAGACGTGAATCAATAAGGAAATTTAGATAACTGGCTAGATCGAATAGCGGGCTATAGCTGCTAATCTTGGTATTTTCCATCTCGGTGTACCATGTCTGTCACAATCTCTTCCCTTCATTGGGACCCTTAAAATATTCCATGCCGAGGTATATCATAACCCATAACCAGGGAATTTACATAGCTGCTCTCACTCCTTCATTGGATTGTCCGAGTGGGGCTTGAAAGCGGGATGTTAAAGGAAATAACTTTTCGAATACTGGAGAAAGCCGGATAATTTATAAAGAGGGGCAAGGGGACGTTTGAAAGGTCTTAAGCACACAGAAAGTCACGAGAAAGGAGGAAAGGACGAATAGGTCGACAAAAATAAGAGGTAGCCTACACAAGGAATGAGGGTTGGGGTGGTGTAGTTGTAGCAGTAGTGATAGTTTTGGAGTGGAAAGGATGAAAGAAAGTGAGAGCTGGAAATAGGACGAGTACAGGAAAAGATGTTTTAGAGCTTGGAACAGTTCGGAAATGAGCCAAATATCGGGAGAGGAAAGTCCGTCCCTGCAAATCGATGACACTTTTCCCTCTAAAGCGTTTATATCGATCGAAATTTTTATTTTAGTCCCTCTCTTCCTCTCTCTGAATCATCGGAATAAATCAAAAATTTTCCCGGTTCCTCCATCGCCCTTCGCTTCAACCCATGATATTGCACATAAGACTACATTCAACCTCTGTCTGAGTGTGAACCCCAGTACTCCAACAGTTCAGATACTCGGAGGAGGGTGGAAGGGAAAGGATGTTGAAAGAAGGGGTAGATGGAAATACAAGTGGAAAAGGAGCGAGTACTAAGTTGGATTAGGAACAGATAGAAATTGCGGCTGTGAATGAGTGAGGGTACAGTCTGTCGCTAGCCTTGCTTTCTACCCCAATAAATATATGAACATGTCAGAGCCAGCCTGGCTTTCTCGTAAGTCGAGCGAAGATAAAACAGAGGGTTCGTACACCCGCTAACTCGGAAAATGCTCTCAATCTTCCAATTGACATCCAAAGAAGGTGAGGGGATGAAATGTGATGCTAGCATTTGTTAACCACCTCTCATCCCTTCAGTAGCGCGAAAACCATGGCGAAACTTTTGTGTGATATAAAATGCCACTTTGTTTCAAGATTATTCTCATATATCGCTCACAGCTTACATGGAAAAACACACATGTACACACATATCAGTGCTCACAAAAGCACACTATCTCACTCGCAGGTTTCCTTTATCCCATTTTCACATTCAATCAGTCACTTTCTCAGTCTAACACAATGTGAGGGGACCATTCTTTGCTTTGTAACTAATTTCATTCACTTCTACCGGGTCTCAGCTCCTAGTCCTGACGTCGTCGGATTAGCGTGACTGGCCATAACCAAAAAGATCTCCTCTGCACGTTCATTAGTAAAGGGAACTGGACTAATACAATGGAACATGTACGCTGCCTCCCACAAGCTCACTTATCCTAGGTGGACACACATAAAAAGTAATAGCCAACCGCGTAGACGGCAGCCTGAAAATCCGTATGATAACTATTTCCTACACCATGTCAGATGGCTAACTCGAAAATTTTTCAGTAATATAAGGCCCACCGAGAAATCCCGAGGCTCAGCCTAAACCTTGAATTACGTGAAGGAGAGACGAATCGACACTTTGAATCCCCACTATGCCATTATACTGAGGAGGAGCTTAAATATTCGGAGGCAGAAGAGTGATGGATTTATTCCCCTGCCTTTGCCCTTCCTCAGCCCAAGCTCATAAATCAAGCACCTTTCGACAGCAGGCTTGGTTTTACCAGATCAGCCCACCGTGCTCCACCATTGGACCGTACTCATGGTAGGCCCAACGAGAGAGAAGGGGGAGAGCCTTGGAAATAACCTGATCTTCTCCTCTTTCCCACACTTCAGCTGCTAACACTTTCCCTTCGTCCAGCCCAGACGACTCACTCATATGTAAATGGTCCACATGCATCCAGGGAATACTGAAGGAAGGATCCAACCGTGGCCCTGTTAATTGGAAGCCGATTATACGAAGTTGAGCATCTTTCGCCGTCTCCCTTCGATCGTCCCTCCTTTGGTGGAACTACAGGATGAAGCTTTTAGTGCATGTGATCCTGCTGGGCTGGGCCCTCTCCGAACAGTCATCCGGCTTGTTAGGCTGATTGAGAAGGGAGACTAGGAGAGGGGGACGGGTAACCCAAATCCTCTGCCCGTAGCTCAACAACTTGGAAAATCAATTACTAAAACAACAAGCATTGCGGGAGAAGGGATCATGTCTGTGTTCCACAGGATAGATGCACATGTATGTTGAGTATGCGCACTTCATCTTTCTAAATCCTTTCTATGGTACTCCAGAATTCACTCTATCAAACGGTATTATTCTTCCCTAATCCCGTACAGTTCATTGTTGTTAAGCCGAAAATTTCTTCATTCGGTCCAAAAATGGCATAAGGAAAGCATTCTTTTTGTCATGTTCACATAAAACAACATTGGCCTACTTCAAACAACAGAAAGTGGTGTATAAAAGTATGATTTTCAACACCATATTTAGCTATCATAAAGTAACAATTTGTAAACCTGAGTTAATTGAGTGTCATTAGGTGGTACAAAACCACTATTAGGATATACAAACTTTTACGAACAAAAACGGGCGTGATAACTTGTGGTAGTAGTTTTTACTTTTAATGTCATGTATGATTCGTGAGGTCTATACGGGCATGTGCGTCCACTTCCTAACTGGTTGCGAACGTATACGTGTGGTTGTGCCACCTAGGAAATACACTGCTGAACGGACTAAAGCATGGTAGCTATGAGATTTCTCCCTCGTTTGCTCGCCTTATCTCGTCCTCATTGCTCTTTGCATATCCACACAGAAAGTTGTACAAAGAGAGAAGTAGGGAAATTCAGAGGCATTGAGTTAGAGCAAACAAAGACCCAGTCTGCATGTGACACCATAATGCTTTTTAAGTGAGAACTAACTGGGAAGGTCTGACACTTGGAGGGCTCCCCTGTTAAGATACAGTACTGCTCAATCCTACAAGCCAGCCACCTGGCTCGCAATCTCACTTTTGTGCCCACTTCACATTTTACACACACCTTTATATCCCCCCATCCGAAAAGGGAGAATCACAAGGCGTAGCCAATCCTATTTCCATTAATTAGTTTTAGCTTCTTTTTGCATTTCCTTCTGCTTTCCTTGTCCAGTACAACCACTATCCAGCGTATGGAAACTTGGAAGACTGAGAAAGTAGGACTGAAATCATCACCCTAGCGTTTAACCCACAGAATTTGTAAAGCATCGGTGGTCATATTGACCAAATTATTGACCTCCAACGAGAAGCAACCATGGCATATTTACGCGATGCCGTAAAAGGACAGGACATGTACCATCGTTTTAAGCTCTCCCTGAAACGCAGGAGGACGCATAACGTTCTTGTTCACAGCCCGATTAAAGCCGAAGAAAAAATGAAAAAGTGTTTTGAAATGTGAGTTTTTAAAATGCATTTGTTATCGGAATGAAAGTGCTAAATTTTATCCGACTGTTAAAAAATGCGCTTTCATGTTTTCGACAGTGCATAAAATGATACCGAACAAGCCGTTCTATAATCGCGTAAACAGTTCGTGGGTCGTGGGTAATTCTCATTAGAATAATCAGCTGACCAAAATCACTACGGAAAGTAAACTTGGTGTATTATAGCCAACTCTACATATTCTGATTCAGAGATACAAAGTTTAGAGGATAAATTTTGGGTTTGTTGGTTGCTTATAAGGTATGTACACAGGATAATGAGCATTTTTAAAATAGTAGGAAAAGTTCATGTCGGAACTCAGGCCCTTGTTCGTGGTAACGTTATAAACAAATGTGTGTCCCTAAAAACTTATTTAACAACTAAAAGTGTCATGCATTACAGGCAGGCTAGGGAAACCTCGGTGGCCTGTGCTGCACTTTTCTGAAACGTCGGCAACCTCCCATTCCTACCCTGTTACATACTGATCTAGCGAACGAGTATGCGTAAAAATCTAATTCTTTCAAAAAACGTCAAATGTGTGTGTAGAGAGTATGGTGACATATTTTTCACCCCGAAACCGGGTTTTATGTTACCCGCCTAATTTTCATTGTGCAAATTTGAAGATGTGGCATGAAATTTGAAGACCAGAAGGGACGACGTGATAGTGGTGCACTAAATCATAATTCAAACCGGGATTTTTGGCTTTAAAACGGGTAGTATACGACCCGAATTTACATTTGCAACAAATTTTTGAACTTACGACATGACCAATATGTCGTTTTGTAAATTCAATGAAACGTAAGAAATTTAAAATCCGGGTATCATGATACCGGCATTGTAGTTTAAGTGACTTAATTTGTCTTAACTGCACTTGAAAACTCACATTTACATATTGGTCATATCGTAAATTCAACAATTTGTTGCAAACGTAAATTCGGGCCGTATGCTACCCGTGTTAAAGCCAAAAATCCCGGTTTGAATTATGACTTAGTGCACCACTATCACGTCTTCCCTTCTGGTCTTCAAATTTCATGCCACATCTTCAAATTTGCACAATGAAAACTAGGCGAGTAACATAAAACCCGGTTTCGGGGTGAAAAATATGTCACCATACTGTCTACACACACATTTGACGTTTTTTGAAAGAATTAGATTTTTACGCACACTCGTTCGCTAGATCAGTTTGTAACAGGGTAGGAATGGGAGGTTGCCGACGTTTCAGAAAAGTGCAGCACAGGCCACCGAGGTTTCCCTAGCCTAATTACAGGGGGACAGGAAGGTGCGTGAAGATTTTATGGTTCACAAGGCAAGCTTCTTTGAAGCCTTAATTGGAGCCCTTAGCGGCATTGGGTCCTTACATCGATTTCTCCAAGAGTAGTATATCGATGCCTAAAACGCAAAAGGCAGTATTCGATTTTTGGCTCACAAGGGGACATTGTCAGGTGTCCGCGGCGCACAGCACCGACACCCTGTGCAGCGCAGAGCTTATCCATAAACATATCCCCTTGCAAAGCAGTAGGTGCGGAAATTCAAGTTTGACGTAAACAGAAGGTCACAAAGTTTTGGGGCCAAATTATGCAAATGGGGGGACACCTGCAAACTGAAAAATCCCATTTGACACCCCAAGAGGATTTTCATGATATGGATTTCGGGTAATTTTTGAAAATACGCTGAAAAATGGCTCGACTGCTTTTGCATTTGGGTATTTTCGACTTTGAGAGTTAACAAAACCAACATTTTCCATTTTCTGAAAATTTCACCGCCTTCTGATAAAACAAATTTCGAAGCAAATCTTCATCCCATGACTGACCGTGTGCATTAATGGGGACTAATCGAAATCCAAAACTACAATATCCTTTTGGGATTCAACATGGGATTTTTCAGTTTGCACATATCCCCCCTTTGCAACTATTGACCTCAGACTTTGTGACGATCCAGAAGCGTCAAATCTGAGTTATCGCACCTACCGCTTTCAGAGAGGTACTCGTTATGGGTGAGCTGCTCGCTGCATAGGGTGTCGGGGCGCGAGGCAACGTCCCCTTGTCAGTTACAAAACCCACCGTATCCACATTTGGTTTGATCAAAGTTTACCATATCCACAGCTGACTCGATTTCTCGAACCCCATACTACTACCCAAACTTATTTTACAACACTAGTTTTCGATGTAATCCATAATGCAGTTATTCACAATAAACTTCTTCAGCGATGTGACTCCATTCGGAATGTCCGCGTGAAGTGCCCCTTTTCTACGGCGGGGAGGAAATTGAAGATTTGGCATTTAGAAATATTAACATTTGGCCTGTCCTGGTTTTTGCCACTGATGGAAAAATTAAATGCTCATTTTTGGAGTTAAGCTAAAAATATTTTCAAGCTATTAGTCGAAGTTCAATCCCTACTGTTGTACAATCTCACACTACTGAGAAAATTCATGCATAAGCTTGCTGGGGGAACACCTGTAAAGAGTACAAATGCCATCTGAATTATAACCTGCGACTAGCAGGTAATAAGAATGGTAGGGGGTACAGAAGAGACTGAGGCTTACCATATAAGGAGTTGGCCCGGTGTACTGGTCACAAATATTTTTTAAGTTTTTAAATTGTGCACACAGGTACTTGGAAGTCGGGGCGGAGAACCAGACGAGATTGGATTTTTTAACTTCGGTCAGGGGAGCATTAGGTGAAGGGTCAAAGGATACTTTCTAATAAGTGTACATGTACATCAATGCGTATAGTGCGGGTTGTTGTTGTGCTGGCGGCTAGACTGATTGAAGGGAGTCCAGCTGCCAGCACAGCACAATGAAGTTGCCTACGCGTTATCTAGACTTCTATAAAGCATTGCATGGAGAAACGGTAGGATGGGTGTGCATGAATGCGAGAGAATGAGATACGGTTACGCATGTATGCATGATATGGAGTTTGGAGGATGAAATCGTTTTGGCGGCGTGTTTTGTCGTCAGGACGAGTGGATACATCGAGGTCTGAGGTATGCGATGTGTGGATTCGCCGTAGTTGAAGAATTGTTGGTGCGAACGGGATGGACACGTGGAATTATAAGAATTTTAGTAATAATTGACATTTGTAAGTAATTGTTGTTTTTATCATCAAGGTCGTTAAGAAAACAGATGTGTGATGTTATTCGTTGACGTGTCGAGAATTTTTAAATTGGTGTCGTGGGAAATTAAACATGTTCAGCTGTCTGATTCATTTTCCTTGTTGTGTTGTTGGGGTTTGATTAGTGAATTTGCAACGTTCACAAATTTTGAATGACATGCTTAACTGTAATCATGACATTTGTGGGTTATGAGGTTTGGATTCTACATCTTCTGGAACATTCACAACAATTCGTTTTCATGTATTATAGCGTAATGAATTTCACAGAATATCGTAGTATGGCGATGTGCTATTATCCCTGTTGAAATAAAAATAGGAAG
>WJFA01000907.1:0-27422 GCA_009870155.1 Pseudobourletiella spinata | reverse complement strand
GCAGTGAGCCAGTTGTCCACTGGATCACTTGTCTATGTATCAGTTGTCCCTGTTTCACTAGTCCTGTATCAGTTGCCATTGGCTCAGTTGTCCTAGAACCACACAATATAACACCCAGTAATAATTTTTTGGTAGTCAGGACTCAGGACAAGAAACAACGTGATGAAAAAAAATCTGAGAATCGATTTGCAGAAGCTTCTCATAAAACAAATCCAACAAACGTATCGAGCCAGATCAGCATCTATTACATCGTAACAAAAAACTACGGAAGACACTGATGCCTTAAATAAGGCGCAATCGGAGTGCTAATCGTCATGAAATAGAGAAAGAGTCGGAAATCGTTGACTCTGAGACTGTCCGGTCACTGTCAATATTTCGAGGCCGGCGAAAAAGTAAGACATGAGGTTCTAAATTGAAAACAAGTGGTATCAGTATCATTAGTATGGTAATAGTATATAAGTAGATTTTTCCTACATATAAATTAATACGATATTCTGCTTCTAAAGAGAACTTCCATACTGAAAAAATTCATACCTGGAGGGTGTGACATATAATGAACCCATCCAGGGCTTTGTTGGACTCCTAAATTTCTCCATTCGGTTTCACTAAGCAAATGAGTTCGGGGGACCATTTTGGCAATATCAGCTGGCAATATAACATGTCTACAGAATAAAAAACAATGACAATGTATTACGAGATAAGCCATAAACGCTTAGTTAAAATAACAAACTTTTGAAAACAAATAGTACATCATAAGTATGGTTTTGTGGTTTAAAAGCGTCCTCCAAAATTAGTAAAAAATTAATAGTAACAGTCTTGCATACCTGTACTCGTATATATCATCGTAATATCTTTCCGAGTACTGAATATCTTCAATCGGCATCTTTTGTTTCCTTTTGTATTTCTTCAATTACTGTACATTTAGGTTGAAACTTAAAGGAACAAAACGAAATTTTGGAACTTATTAATCAAGAAAAACAAGTCATTCTTGTTAGTTACATGAAAATGAATGATGACAACGTACAAACACTTTGAACACCGACCAATGAAATCTCACTGATTATCCTTACTGCATCATACCAACTACTTCCAACTGTCCCTCTGTATTTGGTAGCTACACCACGTTTAAAACGATTAATTTCTAAGAACGAGTGATGAATCAACTTTTACTTTCTGTGAGGACCGTACCGCCAAGAAATTTTGCCGCCTTTCAAATCTCAGTTTAGGAGGCGCGCGAAGCAAGGTCATTCTCCAATTCTGCAGCTGAGCACGAGCACTGCAGAGTGAGCCAATGAAATGACCATCAAGTTCTCCAACAGCATGAGCCACATGTTGGTGCTTTGCTTGGCTGTGAGATTGTTAAATATCATTTTATACTTGATCGTTGTCAACTTCAACACTTCGCTGAAGCACATATCAGCATGTACTTATTTGTGTTAATGTCAGAGTCTTCATTTATCTATTTTGTCGTCCTTATGGTGCTGCAACTCCGTGCTTCCGGGAGGTCTACATTAGTTCGTGCATGCATCCTGTAAATTATATTATGGAACTAATAGGTGCTAATTTCTTGTTAAAATACGACCGGAAAGCAAATTGAAGCGAAGAATTAGTGGTTATGGTTTTACTCACAACTCACAATTTATTAACAGAATACCATGAAACGTAAACGATATTTGTGACTGAAGGCAGCATTGTGATTGCGAGTGTTTGTGGACAAGAATGGTCATTGCCGTTTTAATGCTGAAGCTGACAGTTGACGGTGTCACTTTTGCCGCTGTTGTATTGTATTCAGTGGCTTGTAGTGGTTTAGTGCGTGGGAGTGAAAACAACGTGTTTACTCTCAACATGTCGTTAACCACGGAGTGACATGCGCAGAGCATATTTATACAAGTTTATTCACGGGCTCCCACTCACCTGTGTTTCCTGCAGAACAAATGTGTGCTACTGATTTCAGTGACAGTAAACAGATTTGATCTCTGTCCACTGTATGATGAAACATGGGCTTTCTAACTGGATCTCTTCATTATATGTTAAAACAGTGCTGCTGACACAGAGGAGCAAAAATGAAAAACAGTTTCCCCTTAAACACAATCAAAACTTTTGAAACATAATGCGATATACGTGGATACTTCCTGTTTTACATTTACGGAACTTCGAACGTCCACTTATAACCTGCACGTGAGTGGTGACTGTTATAACCGGGAGTAGCCCATATAGTTCCTATGAAAATTGTTTAAAAGTCTCTGAATGAATGCCTATCAGCCCGTGTTAAAGTCGAAACGGGAGGCCTATGGGACTATATTGATTGTGGATATGATGGATATGGATTGATGGATATTTAAATCCCCACAATCTTTCCACTTAAGAACTAAGCAAGTTCCAAAGCCTAATTCGGTGCTTGAAAGAAACTGCCCCCGAGACATTCTACATATAAAATTACTCGTTTTTAGCACTCGGACTGAAGGATATTTCCCTAGAGCACATCCCTGTCCCTGGAATCCAGAGTACACACGAACAAGTTCAATGAATAAAAATATGTGAGAAGGGATGATGATGATGAAGCTTATGTTTCCCTCATCCCCTCATCTCTCCACAGGTGGTTTTCCCTACCAATGTTTTGTCGTCTCAAATAATCAATCATTAATTACCCGAAGATTGATGAACCAGCAGCACTAAGGAGGCTCTCCTCCCGCTTATTCCATACAGTTCAGTCCATCATTATTCTCACGAAGATTGGATCCCCCAATTATGAGGCTCATCGGAAGACTGCCATAAATTTTGCCCTCTCAGCTGGACCACATTCTCATACACAAAGGTAAGGATAATGCGCGTCGGACTTGCTGCACTTGCCCCTTGCTCACAGTGTATATAGAACTCTATAAATGCAGTGGAATTGTTGATCAGGCCTGAATGCAACGCCGACGCCGACACCGTTGTAAGAATTTATCTCTCTCCGGAGGAGTCGCGGCTCTTGAGCTGTGGAATAGTAGTGCCCACAGACGATAATAAGTAAAAGCTGACTGGACCTGTCCACTCTTCCATTCTCAATTTGACTGTTGGCATCCCTTTTTATTAATCCGTCTGCCGTATGATGATATACTCATGTGCATTGTCGTACATCCCTCTCCTCCAGTATGGTATTATAGCAATGTTGTTGTACTAGGAGCAGGCGGATGAGCGCCGTGGAGTAAGTCTCGGTATGCGAATGCCCAGAGCAAGGTAAGAAGGCGTATATATACACTAAGTCTCGCTCAAGGTGGTAGAAGTGGGTAGGGAGTTGGCTCTACAGTAATCATATTTCCTCACGTTCCAAATCAAAAAAATCAACTCGCATATACTTAGCTTGTTAACCAGGATTTTTTCTCCGATTTGTATTCTCTCCCTATAATAATTCCTCTTCCCCGTCTCACTCCACTCTCTATCCATCCTCTCTCGCCTTATTTCCTCACAACACAGAAAGCACCTCCGCGCGTCTGCATCACTCTCCTTCCTCCTCTGGAGGAGTGAGAAAAGCGGAGAAAAATCCATATAAATTAAAATTATCCGACACAACTTGCCCTCGTGCTCATTTGTTCAGTCACGCAGGAGGGTGCACTTGGTCAGGTTTCTCCATCCTCCAAGGCGCCTTCATCCAACACATTCTTTCAAATCAGAGGCTATTATAACCTCAGGCTCCAGCAGCTCTCATCCGTCTTATCTATTTGCGCACTCGCTTTTCCCTACATTTCCTAACGCACTATCCTCACCCCAAATCTTACCATCTTCCTCATTCCCACATCTATACTGTCAGAGTCATCACCTCCTGAACTTTCCCCTTATAGTTCCGTTAGCCGACCGCTACAGAGCACACACCTCCCCCCACTTTGGATTTGACTTGTAAAGTACTTGCTAATTTTTATCATCTCGTACACACATGCTCAGAATCTCGGATTTTTCAGGTTTTATCAAGGAATTGGATCAGAGTTCTAACTTTTAACTCTGTCTCTCTGTGTCCGGGCATCTGTGGAATGACTAGTTATTTCACTTCGGACGCACGTAGCGCCGTTCTCATATCTGAGAAACTCCCTTTTATGAGAGTGACAGGCAGCAAAGCGTAGCCTGGAATGTTGCCTTAAGGAGCGAGAGAGAGAGAGATCCATGTCTTGGTGGAATGCTAAACAAACAACCTCCAGCTCCCTTTTTTGTCTGGCATCTGCAGAGTAATTCAGAGTGGGACGGGAGTATCTCTCACATGTAACTCTTCTTCCACATCATATCTCATTCACTGAATCGAATAGCCCACTTTTTCGGTGTTCCGAAAGCACACTCTTCTCGGCCCTCTGCTCTCCTGCCCAACATGAGATTATTTGCATTTGGCTCAAAAAAGTCAAGTGTCTCAAGTCTGAAAAGATTAGATTCTTCTTTATTATCAACGAGGGATGACCTTGGTGAGAGAGTAATTTACTATTTAAGGAAGTGGATGATGAAATTCGTGCCTGAGTCAGTGGGACGACTCCAAACTGTGCCAGTCAAGCAGGCTGGGAGGGAGGGAGGCTATAATCGGCCCGCTTCTCTTGTGTGTTACTGACAGTGCACACGGTATTGCATGGGAAATAATTGTTTTTCGAGCTTGTATGTGAACATGCTAATATGATGATGATTATTGTTATTATTATATATAGTAGAAGACCGAAGGCGGCTCATCCCTGCAGAGATGAGAGAGGGAGTCATAGAGAGAGACAGAGAGACGAGGGAAATATAGTCATGGTATTGTACTCTTACCGCCTCAATGCATACCGACAGTTGTTCAAATAAGGCTCAAATGTAAATCAAATCGTGAAGAAAGATGGAGGGAGGTTGTGAGAGAAAAGAGAGACAGACGGCAGAAGGGATGTGGATGGTGGTGGAAAGCAAGTTTTTTAAAGGTTACGCGGACCGCTTCCTCCATATTATGTCGTCCTCCATTGTCTGCCTAGGGAGCCGCGCGCACTCTTCACAGAGGCTTTGGAAATATGAATAATTTAGTGGATATTTGTCGATTGTGCGAAGCCATCCAAGTATAGAATTTATTGTATTGCAAATTGAAGGGGAGGGGGAGGGTTGAGGAGTTGAGATGGTGGTGTTGGTGTTGCTGTTGGTGGGAAGGAAAATAAGTGCGCAGATGAGCGAGAGACAGGTGAGTGGACGGGATGCCTTTTGTAATAAAAAGAGTGGGAAGTTAAGTGCGAAGAGTGAGAATTGGATTTTTGTACTCATCTTCATCCGCACCACCGCATCATCCGCTTAGCCTCATGAATTAATTTTCATCTTGAGTTTTTTTCGTAATAATAATTCAGTTAAATTTGAAATGTGATGAAATTATTGCTCCCTCGCCACTCCGCCACGGACGGGACGGATGATGGTCGGTGAGAGACGGACTTTTGTACTCAAGTGTGTATGTGTGTGGACGAGGAGTTGGCCGGTTAAAAATGCTGCCCTAAACCCTGACGTCCAAAGATACATATAAACTGTTGTTCATGGTGGTGGGAACGACAGTGACTTAAAGGGTGATGACTTATGATGAGGATTGGAAAAAATTATTGCAATATTTAAATCAGTTTCGTTTTTTTCCTCAGACAGACAGGCATGCAGAAGCAGTGGCAGTGGAGCCAGAGCACATTTTTGCTCATTGACCAGCTTCAAACTATGCGCTGCCTGACTTAACAACTGTTCGAATTTCTTCAACTTATTTCCAACTGACTTGGTTTCACAAGAGTTATCATTCGAAACGAAAGAAGCGCGGAAAGGCTGCCATGTTCGTCGTCATTCCCACCCTACCCTCATCAAATGCTAATGTCTCTCTGACTTGGTTGTTGGAACAATTGGCATAATATGAGATGTGGGGATTTGTGGATGGCTTGACACTGCTTTGTATTACCATTGACAAAGGGATTATAAGTATAGAATGTTAGTGGCCGTCGCTGCCTGTGTGTACTCCTAACTGGGAAAATGCGGCGGAAAAAACTAGAAGTTGGTTTTATTTTTATTTTATAATCATGATGAGCAAGGATTAATGCTAATACGCTCGGACAAGCGCCATGTTGGATGCCACTTGCTCATCTCATTTATTTTCAAAGCGGCTGAAAAAGACACGGGAGTACACTTGTATGACTTCACAGTGTGATAGATACAAAGTGCCCCACCACCACCCTGTTATGCCGAGACCCACACAGACACACACACACATACATACTACAAACAAACTTTACTCATAGATTTTGTTGAGCGGAAAAAATTGACAAATTTTTTTCATGAATGCTCTCAACTTTACGCTTCGCCTCTGCCTAAAAACTTCTCCCAGGTCCTTGGATAGAAGCTGTTGATGCTGCTGCTGCTGCTCTTGCTCTTGCCGTTTTGTAGCTGTAGTTGGCATTTAAAATGAAGAAGTGGCTTGCAACCTGTTGATCTAAAAATCCCTGCTGAGTTTGTTTCTAGAGTTTGTGACAGCGACAAGGTGGAGAACAGGATTGTTTGTCACTCAAGATTGAAGGGACTTGAGAGGAATTGCCATAATTTCTTATCGCCTTTTTGTCTCGCATCAGACGGCGCAGAGAGGAGAGCCATAGCCGGTGTGTGGAGGAGCAGAAGCAACTACTCGCCCCGGCTGTCTGATTAACTTGCTGTCTGTCTTTTTGCGCCCAGTTTACTTTCCATTCAGAAGACTTCTATCCTGTTCATATTATAAGGATGTTCCGTGGTGAGGAACCAGGAGGAGTAGTTGTATTACTAACAGTTGTGTGTGTGTGGTAGGAGATATAGTAGTAAGTGTTGCTGTAGAAATAGTAGGTTTACTAGAAGAAGTAGTAGCAGGAGCAAGAGTGTGTGTGTGTGTGTGTGTGTGTGTGTGTGTGTATATACATATAAGCAGTTAGGTCGACATATTCCTTCCGTCCTTATCATTTTTTAGAAGCTAAGTGAACTTCATATGTATATGATGCATGTGTGTGACTGAGTGAGACATGGATAGAAAATGATGGATTATCTCCGAGAAAAAATTCCAGCTAGACTTTTGTTCTCATGATCACATTTCCTATTCCACTGGCCGTGTGAAAACGCAATGCTCCTCATCATATTAACTCTTCTTCGCGTGTCATTACCTATGTTACACGGCATTCTCATTCGTAAAGATTAGTTCTACCTTTGAGAAATCCCGACCCAGATCGTAAGTATTGGGGAAGTTCGTTGATGCATTTTGCATAGCCCTGTCACACAGTCAACAGGATGCGGGCTCGGAAGTAATTGGATTTGTCTGCAGTAATGATTTCTCAACCATAAAGAGGAGATTGCGAGTTGAAGGCATGATTGCAAGTCCATTTCATTCTACTTTATTACAAGGAGACTTAATTAGGGTGACTTTGGCTACCAAAATTAATGAAGACATCGGTACAGAAGCGCGATGCCCGGAAAAACCTTCAGTCGATGTAGATATAAATGCATTTTTGAAGCCCGAAATTCGAAAAACGGCAAGGTATTAAAATGTGAATGTTAATCAAGTGAGGACGACTTCAAGCTGACACATCAGTCTGAGTGATTTCAACCAGCATTTATGACTACGAAGTTGGCCTAAACGTTCAGAAATTATAGAAAATGAGTTTAGATTTTACTACGTACTTGATAACGTTATTACCTGCCATTTTCAGAGCAAATTCGGACCAATTTTTGTAGGTAGTCGTTTTTGCGTATCGGCAGAAAAATCAGAAAGCATTTTTTGCTGCCGGTAGTCATAAAAAATGGAAATTATTTCAGACTCCGTTTTGAATGTCGACATTCTCCTGCAGCACGCATACAAATACACACGCACACAACAATGACTCAGCCGATGGACAGTTTGATTTGCGAAATGGAAGTTCGTGTGAGGTGAGAGTGGAAGGGGTGTGCAACTGAATTCATCCTGTGATGATCCGTCCAAACAGCTCTGTCATTCCCATTGACATTGTTGTGTGTAGTAACAACTGACTCGTCATCACTATCCGGTATCGGAGGAGATAAATAATGTGATATTATCGGCCCGTGAAATAGCTAATGATCTTTCTCCCTGCTCATGATGACTCTTTGTTACGTCCAAAGGATTTCACTCAGTGTTTCCATAGATGTCGGCTCTTTGGAGTTCACCACGAGGGTTGTTATGGCAAGGTAAATGGTTTAGAGTTCTGGCTCGCTTCTTGACACCTGAAGGGCTATTTCTTTATGTAGGAGCGGGTGCATCCTAAGGAGGGAGGCTAAACTAATGAGCTCAGACACAGTGTATAAGTATGCCGAACTTCTATCTACAAGCATACTTGTGACGTGCTATACGGGCCTCAGCATGGAAAACATCCCCGGCGAGAGCCTGAGAGAGCAGGAAGGCGAGCTCCAGTGGATGACCCCGTAGGGAAACGTCAGTCTAAATGTTCCGCATCCTTAGCATTACTGGACGCGTACAGGCCTTGAAGGCTAACTCCTCATTGGCCAGCCCGTTTGTTTTGAAAATGCAGAATATTCTTCATGCGTGTAAGTGTGCGCATGAATGGAGAAATTGTCCAGCTGGATATTTTGACCCGTTGAAGGTCAGCTTGTTCAGGAAAATATAGGGGTGGACTGGAAACGCGAATTTTGAGCCCTTACGGCTCACAATGGTGGGGCTTTGGGGATGACGTGTTGGCAGCCGTCCCTTACGCATTGGAACTTATGGGCAAGTGCTGCGCTTGAGATTGTTTCCTTTTGGTCCCTCCATCCATATTAAGATGCTTTAGGCCAGGAGCGGTTTCAACTTGTTTAAGCAAAGGCAGTCAGGGAGGATTTTTTCTCAAGTCTCTCTCTCTCTCCCTCTTTCTTGGATCTCATCTTTGGCTCTCCTCACTACTGAGAGATATACACATAACTTTGGCCCGCACTCACTCCTCTCGGTTTAGACGAGGATGGAATGAGCGAAGGTAAAGAATGGGAAGTGCATAGGAAATACTACTTTTTACTCACACCGGTCCTGGCGTACACATTGGGATGCATGGAGATATGGAGGGTGTGTGCGTGTGTGTGTTTATGTATGTGTGCAAGCATGTGTAATGTGTGCTTATGTGTTTCAGCTTGTGCGTCCATGTGTGTATGTGTACGCTTGTAGTTATGTGAGTTGCAAGTTATGGAGTCACGACAGCTCGAAGCGATTCCATACAACGAAAACTTTATTTTTTGTTCCCTCCTCGTATACATGTTACTCGCGCATATATATAGGCCTGCCTCCACTGTTCTTTTCCTCTCTCCTTCTCCCTCGCGGCTGGCTGCATATATATATATACATGCACACTACGTATGCAAACACGTTCACAAACACACACTCACATACACAGAGAAACCATTCTATTCGAGTCACTTTATGGTGGTTAGTGCTCCTGGCTTTATGGTAAAGATTTTTACCCTTGCTCCTTGCTTTTCAAGTCAGTCTAGTGAAGGAGGCTATGTGGAGGAGGTGGACTCGTTCCTCTGGTCCTGTTTCCAGCGTTTGTTCCTCTTGTTGAAGAAACTTATTTGGTCCGCCCGACCGCGTGTGTGCAGCTCTCGCTCCCTCGTCTCCTCAACTCCACTTTTTTCCCTGTGCATGTGAACTTTTTGAATTCCTCGCCGTTCCAACAGCCTTCATGTGTGCACATTGTCACTGCAGTCACAGGCAAACTGTTATCGCGTAGCCCGATGAGTGCGCCAAGCATGGGTAAAGGACATTGTAACAATAATAACAGTAATAATAATCAGTCTGGACAAAAAGTGAATATACAAACCAAAAAAAGAGAATAAACAGTTTGAAATCAGAAATCCCACGTTGATTATTCCGGGTGGGGTGAATATATCACAGTGAATGAATTGCACGCATAAGTCACTTGCCGCCGCCTTTGAATTGACAGGTGTGTATGTAAGCGTGAGTGCTGGCATGCTACTGCATATTCACTAATGCGGCATACTACCCCGTGGGGACTCACTCAAGTGTTGTGACTGCTGAGGACGCTCATTGGAATCTGGATTAAATCCGCAGAGGACTGCGAGGATTGTCAAGACCTGTTCCTCTCGCCACGAGTACTGAAACTCCTGCATATGATGTGAGTGTAAATAGAAATTACATGCTAATCCCCAGAGTAAATATTTCTTTGAACTCCAGCGGTAGGGTTGTGACTTTACAGAGCGAGAAGATATGGGGTCATATTTTCCCAAAGGATATCCAAATGTCAAACAGTTTTAAAACCCAAGATGAACTACTATTAGGGGACCTACCCCGAGGAGTGGTGTTCTGGGTGACTACTGACTACTGTAGAAAGTTGCGTGCACATATCCCGGCGCACGTTCACATGCACGCGGATGTGATGAGCTAACCGGTGTATGTTGTGGTGTGGTGTGCCATGTCTTACAGTATGTAACTAAGAAATTCCATTCATTTCGAGTTTTTGAGGCGGACATTTACCAAGGACTGAGTCAGCCATGGAGTTATGATGACTCTACTGGTTGTCTTCTCTTTATGCGTTAATACACATATGAGCCTTGTGTGAGCATGTAACATTGTAAGGTAGAGAAGGGGAATTGAAGATCATATGGTGAGTCGGAGATTGAGAGAGAGAGAGAGAGAGAGTATATGGCTTGAGGTTGAAGCCCATGGTGGTGGAAGTTAGTGGCGGTTGTTCAAATGGGAACGGAAGATTTATGAATATTATTACCGTATGGGATCCGTTTTAGTGGTTCGTGGGACTTGGAGATGTGTGCCCTTTTCTAGGTGGTCCGCTGGAGTAGAGTGTGGCTGTTATGAATAGAGGCCGAGGTGGAGTCATTTGTTATCAGCCACACAGGGACCAGGCTCAAAGTATATACTTTCTCATTATGAGCTCTCTCTAACCATATGCGCACCTTATTCTACAAGTACATGCATGAACTTCCTCAAGCCAAATCATTCTGATGCCAAATAATTGATGTTTGATTTAATTTAGATAATTGTCTGCAATGCATTGTACTAAATGTTATTATTATTGCTATGGGGAATGCCCGTCCAGTACTCCATTCCCCATAGGGAAGGTAGTGATGCGACAATATGTGTCTTTTTTAGAAGAGGTCGGGAACATGGGACAGAGCCTATGTGGTGTCCAAAATTGGAATGATTATGGAGAATTGGATTTGATGTCATTGTGAGGTAGGGGGAGCGGGTGAGCATGTAGCTGGTAGCTGGTAGACTTGTCATTTTGATGGATTTAATGTTATGACGCCAAGTTGAATTGACTCTCTGCTGTTGGGTGCAATCTCAAACGACATCTTGGAAATCCCCCTAGTATTCCCGCCCCCTAGTGCCCCTCCTGTGGGCATTCATATGTTACAGACTTGGTTGGTACCCAGTTCACTTATAAATACTGGGTGTACCGTAGTATATTCCTTGAAGAGCAATGATTTCCCGCCCGAAAACTCTCCTTCTTGCTTTATATTGCTGTACTTGTGGGAAACGGTGAGCTGTGTACGTACACGCGTGGGCTCGTAAAGATTAAAGGTCCGAGAGAGCATGCAAGGGCTAGATTATGAGGTGGATTTGGCCCGACCGCTCCGCGGCCATATTCGTGCTCATGATCCATTCCGTGAACAAATGGAGGTGAAATGTGAGGAGCTTCGTGATTCCGTGTTTGTTTTTTATCCTATATACTTCCACCACTACAATGCACATATGTGGGCTTCCTCCTCGGCGTAGATTGGATGGATGGATGGATGGATAGTGTGGTGGGTCCCGCAAAGTTTAATGCGAGCTCATTGAGCGTGCTGATCACTTTGCGGGAGCTCAAAGGAGTCCAAAGTTTATGCGGTAGTAGAAAGGAAAGAGCTGAGGAAAGTGAATGGGGTTGTGGTTTATTAACGGGGAATTTAAGGGGAAAGCCTTGTTGTATCTTCCTTGTCGTGCAGATAAAGGAGATGATATGCATATTTGATAGTTCAATTCTCAAGTTTCCCCCGTCCGCATAGCTTGCGTGCATAGGAAGAGAGAGGGGAAAAAAGTAAATGTGGATCCACAAGAGTGAATTTGGACGGTCATAAAAAAAGTGTGTGCACATGTTTGTGTGTGGCACAGGTTTTTACGGGAGTGTGTCATGCATTAAAACGGGAAAGACAATTTTTTCTAATCATGTGTGCAACCAACCCTCTGCACTCTGCAGACTCCCATAAGTTTTTCCCATTGCTCCGTCTCACAGTCGTATGTAGTACGTGGCTAGTTTTCTCTCTCAATTTTTTATTATTGTTGTTACCATGATCGGGGCATGTGCTGAAAGATGAATATCAACTCCCACAGCTCCATTTAAATAATGGAGTCAATAAATTAAACTCCGTGGCGCCGTTAGTACTGCATAATAATGATGCAAGTGTGGGGGGTGTGTGAGTGGCCATGTGTATATATTAGAGTTATAAATCGGGAGGGGTAAGTTTGAGGTGAGATTAGTGAGGAGCAGGTTCATCGGATGTCTGCGCTTGCTATTCACTGATATGCTCGAGGTTTTAAAAGGTTGAACGGGAAGCACCTACGGCACCCCGTCGCTTAGGGATGTTTCCTCACAGGTGATAAGATCATGCAAAAACGTCTACATGATCAGCGGTGAGTGCTTATGGAAAGTCGCCATCCTCCGGAGTTCGTGCCGTTTTCCGCGCAGTGGCACTCGCCCGGCTTAATTATGGTGATAGTTATAGGGGAAGACACTGCGGGATCCGATCACGGAGGAAAATTCATACGCATATAGCGTAGTAGCCCGTGGTTGTGGAGTGTGGGGTTGTTTGTTAGAGGAGGTTCAGCGGCGTGAGTGGGTATGATTGGCAGTGGGACAGCGTCGTGCGAATTCTCCGCGTGGCATATCGTAGTCAACACATCGCGCGGCTCCCCACTGCAGTGTGTATCTCTCATTAATGCGTGTGTGTGTGGACCTTGAGGGTGTGTGAAGCGTGTGGAACCTCAAAGATGTGTGTTCAAGATGTGTGGATGATCCCACAGCGTGTGCTTACGACAGGCCACCGCACACCCATGTGTGATAATGTTAAGTGCGGTGTCCGCAAAGCGTGTGCGTGTCCAAATGAAATATATACTGCAGACAGATCGAACCCGCAAAGTGTGCTGACTGCCACAAGGGACCATTCGTGCAGTGAGGAGTCATGCAGTAGTCTGCGGGTGGGTGCGAGTTACCAGGGAATTTTGAAAGTGTTCAACCAGAGCTAGGATTCTATGCAGGGAATGACTTATGTAAATAGAGATAATTGGCGGAAAATATTGATGAATTGGAGCACTCACCCCCTCACACTTGTATCAATTTACTATGATTTGCCGGGAATGGCGTGCGTGTGTGTGTGTGAGGGGATTCCAAGCGGATAATATGTGTGGGTCGTTCCAAATGATACATGGTCTGCATACCTGATTTCTCAACTCCACTATTCCTCCAGAGCAATGAGAATTTATGGTGAAAGGGAGTGCGAGAAATGTGTGAGGACGAGGAAAAACGTTTGGGGATTTTAATAGGGAAAGTAGCTCGTAGACTTTGAAGCAAGGCACACAGAGACGGAGCCACATCTATTACACCTTTTTGCCTGGAAGAGTGTAACAAGCGTGTGATGATAAGAATGCAAGTGTTGCGACGTGCCTTACGTTTTTTTCATCATCATCATCATCGTCGTCGTCGTAGCTTTAAAACTGTTGCCGTGAGAATTCGTTCCGTCTCCCCGCTCCCTCCCTTGTAATATGCGGTGCATACTGCATACATATAGGGAATCTCAATCTGACTTTGGGATGTAAGAGATTCTGTAAAGAGAGGCACGTCCTGTCCATTCTTCCTAAATCCTATGATCAAAAGGATACACATGTGGTATGTGTGTCTGATTTTTTTCGTTCCATTCCGCCGTCCACTCGCTCTTCTGGACTGTGAGCCTTGAAGTTGCCGTTGCCAACATTGCCACTCACGCTATGTACACCAAAGTTGTGTTGTCTGCCACCGCCGCAACTTTACCTGCCTCCGGCATATTCCATGTTTTCTTGTTCAGAGTGAGCCGACTCTGGTGAGAGCATATCTGTACAAAGTCCCTCCTTGTTCCTCTTGAGAATCTTGGTCGTCTCCACACTGACTGAAATGAGCGGCGAGAGTAGCGGCAAGAGAGTGAGGACCAGCCTATAATTTCCTGTCAGATATTGGTTTTGATTCAGAGCTTACTTACTCACTCTCAGCTCCCAGCATTAGTGCATTAGGAGGTGGAGCGGGGTGAGCTGATGTGGAAAAGTCGTAAAATTTTTTGGCATGAGTCTTGCATCCTGGCCACATACAGGCATGCACACACACACACACACATGTGAACACATACGTACACACACATCCTAGTCTGAAGCACAGACATAATACTTTATGAGCTGCAGTCTTTTTTAGCTGTAAAAATTGCTTCGTACGGTCCCGCTGGAACTTTTAAACTTACGTTCCTCCTGGATGCTGTGAGAGGTATGATGGGCTTGGCTATTTTTTGTAAACTAAAAAGTACCCCGTAAATTTACTTCAGTTCCGGATCGTAGAATTTCAGGAATGACACTCGTACAAATGGGAGGAGGTTGAGAGGAGGGATGTTGGATTACGTTGATGATGATGATGAGTGGAGCGAAGGGAAGGAAGGGGAAATAAACGTCCGTCGTCGAGGAATATTTTCCGGTCCGTTAGACTCCGTAATATGAAGGGGTGATCAAAAGGCTTATGAATTATGCCGTGGCGGAGCTAATGGAAGTGTTGCCGGAATTTTTACTTGAGCCATTGTGAGATTAGATCCAGTCCTGGTGGTGTGGTACTGCACGATGCAGGTGCGGTGACAGTGGCACTTGCCGCTATCCTGGTGGGCCCTCTCGATTCTTTCCGGCTCTTTAAAGGATCGTCATGTACACATACCCACAGGCATACACAGGGACACGGTGGATTTCCGGCTCTGGAAGCACGCTCCGCGGCTCCACTTTGACTTCACCGAATTGAAAAGGTTTGAACCAAAAGTCTCTTAATGGGATTCGTGTTTCCAAGTGTGGATTATGTGCAGATATTTCAAAGTGTATGGAACCCAGTTCGACATGGCCCGGCTCATGTGCCCGTCATCGGCTCACACTATGTTGATACTTGGAACAGTATGGAATTAATTATCACGGATGGGAATCGGTTTTTATATTATACTTGATGCCCTTTGCGTTTCCGGCCCACAGCTCATTAAATGGGAGGGGGCGCCTGGTCTGACCCATCCTAGCCCTCCGTTTCCGCAGGTGTCATTTTCACTGCTGAGTGAGTTTGGACTCAAATGGGATTGACAATACGGTACTTGGTGGGGCAAGGGTTTTGTTTATGCCCAATGGTTTTCAATTCACTGTGGGTGAGGAGATTCAAGTAGTATGAGCTGGCTGTTATGAACATTGGTTAATTGAATGCATAGAGGAGGAGATCAGGGTACAAAAAAACTATCTACGGGTGAATAATACGTAGTAGTATGTGTGTGTGTGTGTGCCTGTGTGAGTCCAGGAAGTGGATGTAAACTGCCTCCTCTCTGTCAGCACGTAGTGTGAGAGCCTAAGCGTCCATGTGTGTGTTCCGACTAAACTGACGTACAGTGGGTCTTAATGCCTGCCTCCAGGCTGGAAAAGTTGGAGAGCTATCCGGTTGGATTAATTGAAGACTTATTTCTCAAAAGATTATCCAAAGTATGAGTTACGAGCTGGATGAATTCTCTGAAAGGAGAGAGTATTAGGGATGGCGGAGACGGCCATGTATTGTGATACCCTCGGTGCGCATGTGTGCGTGTGCATATTATGAAGTGTGTGTGTGTGTGTGTGTGTGTGTGTGTGTGTGTGTGTGTGTGTGTTTGTGTGTGTGTGTGGAGCATGTGAGAGCATCTATGTGTGTGTATGTGCCAGTAGGTCTAGTTGATGGTTGGTGGTGGTGGGCCACCCGGTTTGGAAACTGTTCTTTGGAGCGATTACAAGGCTGGAGGATTGTAATGGAGCTGTTTAATGGGTGATATCCCTATAATTAGGTAAATCAACTGCATACGCTTCCCTTATGGTGGTCCTCTCACTCTCGAAAATCTATCAAGTCTCATCCACACTCACGCCAGTATATAGATTCTGGCCCGGCTTCTCCCCGTGGTATCGCAGTACCACAGCAACTGCAACAACAACAACAACAACTACGTGAACCCTCCATACGATCCTCCTGACTTTATACGAATTCATAATGAAATGTAATCTGAGGAAATTACCGACCACTATATACTACTACTACCACCACCGCCAACACCACCACCTATGCCTCCCCTTCACCTTTCTAGTACCAGCTGCAGTTTAAGGTTTTGAATGGGAACTCTCCTTTTCCATTTCTCACTTGGGTGTTTTTCCCTAGAAAAGTCGTCTGCTCCATCATGGACCCATTCTTGATACTGATTATTATTGAGCTGATGAAAAGGGTTAGTGCTATAGTGTTCTACTTGGAGAGGAGGTGCCATGTTCCCTGGTGTAGTAACGAGGAGAAGGGCAGTAGTCGATTAAGGGCTTTGGAAGCACATGTGAAAGTGGAAAGCTTTTAAGGGAAATGGTCAAGAATCCAGAAAGTGGAGTAATAATTACGATGGACCCAGACCTCCATGATCGCATCTCTGTGTAGTGTAGTAGTAGTAGTACTGTGGCGTTCATCTCCGAACCCTGGAGGGTGATTTAATTCGTTTTTTTTCTCGCTCCCTCATCTCGACATTTCCACCAAATTTGAATCTCTCATTATTATTATGAGAGCTGTGAGGATTGATAATAAGTTGGTTTACACACACACACACACAGGTGACTCTTAAGAGGACAGGAAAGTAGTAGTGGACTAAAAGAGCATTAAGAATCCTGTGAGAGTCAGGAGGTTCTGCGTGTGGAGTTTGGGCCGAGCTGTAGCTTTTTAGCTGTGAAGATGAGCGAACATGAACTTTTACGTGCGTGAAATCATCTCTGACTTCGTGGTCATCCCCTGTGTGGTTCCTCCACGGAGACCTCCCGTCGAGGTCCCAATTGACCATTGAGGCTTGAAAATGCGATAATTTCACGGCTGTTTTCCCATGGCCAGCCCTCCCCTGCTCTGGCGCTCCAACAGCGAGTTCTCCAAACCATAGAGACTTTTTGCTGTCGCCCAAAAACCACCATTACCACCGTACAAGATGACTACGACTGCGAGAAGAGTGGACTCCTTATGGGCACGACGGGCTATTGTTGGGGAGCTCTCGACTTTTTACACGACGATGAATCCATGGCCGCGAGATGAAGAAAAAGAATAATAATTTCGGTGAGATCCAGAGGAAGACGGGCTGGGTGATTTGCGCACTGGGTCGTGATTCTCACTCCTGACTGACTGACTGGTTGCACTTGGCGGCATCCTTATTTGTCCAAGCCGACGCGGAACCTTTGTGCTGAAGAATGTGGATGCTATAGAGGGGAAATCGCTATTGATATTGAGAGGATTGATTGGTGCGAGGGGGGAGATTTGACGACACAAGGGCTGTTCAGCTGTCGGGGAAGCCGTGCATCGTCTAGTTCCCTGTGAATAAATGGATTGTTTGGTTGAGTGACTGAGTGAGTGACTGGTGTCTGTCGGTCCGACTGCCGTGCGTGTCTGTCGGTCCGACTGTGAGCATGAATGTGTGCAACCGTGGATAGGCTACTACTCCTGCCGGACCCCTTATTGTCAATTAGGCCCGTCTTGTTAGAGCTCGTTGAATTTTGTGATGATTTTGATTGGGTAGCTGACGGACTGACTGAGCCCAAGTCGGACGGCGCGGAGTGTGTGAGGGGAAGATCGGGCTTGGTCAATCTCTCCTCAACAACGCCTTCCCATTGTGTTTCCGTCTCACTAATTAACAATTATTCCAAATTCCGTAGCCACAAATACTATCGGTCAATCTTGATCATGCCGAGAGGACAATTGTGGAGCGTGAGGCTGATTCGAAATTGGGCGACTCTGACCGGTGCTGCCGCTGTACCTTCTTGTCCGTGGACATCCCATGGGTTCCCGGGGAGTCGCGGGTACACTCTTTATGTGATATATCTGCTGGGAGGGGTACTCGTTTAGAGGGGAAGCGGGAAAACAAACACGATAATTAGCACACTTTCCCACTGTTGTGGTACTGGTATGGTGTTGTTGTAGTAGTTAGGTAGGCTCCCACTGTGGAGAACCGGCGGAATCTTGCTCTATGTATAAGTTTATACATCGTCGCCTTTGTAGTGTGTGTGTGTGTGTGTGTGCGTGTACGTGTGCTGTTCTTGGAGCTGGGCCAGCCATTTGTGATGCGGTCTGTGTCAAGTCCTCGTCTGCATAATAAAGGTAATGGTGAGCTGAAGGTGTAAGTCTTTTGTGAATCGTGTTGGTTTTGTCGGTTGACTCTCTGTGCACACGCTCACCCCGTCCGCCGATGACGAGTATGATGATCGTAATGGGGATTTCGTGGCGGAGTAATACCAGTGTAAAGGCTCGGTCCTCCTCACCAACCAGGTGTATCCCAGGGATGATGCTCATAGACGGGGTTCGGCGGAGTGAGTCGTAAATACAGCTCCTTGTCGTCCCTTCCCTGTCTTCAGTCTAATTTATTAATTATTTACTGTCAACATCAATTTTTACCAATGTTTCACACTGCGCGCGTCCCCGCTTCGATAAATTATATAAATATACCTGGATTCCGCCTCCTATGTAGCCCCGTAGGCTTTACCCAAGTCCACCTGCCAAGTCCGCTCACGTTCTGTCTTGTTCGGCTAATAACTTTAGGAGCGAGCCATCCCTTCTGTTTCTGTTCCGTGCACTCATGCATGCAGTCCTCCTTATGATGCTTTTGTGCACCCTGCACCGTCTGCGCTCCTCGAATTCTTCCACTTCTGTCTTCAGTTCATGTTGTTTTGGAGGCTAAAAAATCCTCATGTATTTTTTCCGCTTCAGACTTGCCGTTGCCTTGTGTGTGTGTGTGTGTGTGTGTGTGTGTAACTTATTACTTCTATGAAGGGAACTCCAACTAACTACGAACCAGTAGTAGTGATGCGCGGAGGGAGTGAGTGAGGGATGGGGATGAGCCTGTTTGTATTTTTAGACTTATGGGACTCTACGGGATTGAGTCGCAGTGGATCTTTGGGGTAATTTATTGCGAGCAGACAAGAGACTGAGAAGTTTATGACGACGTTTAATATTGCGCGCGGTAAAGGTTGAGCGGGGCACTGTAAAAACTTTTGTTCCGAGTCACCTTGTAGGGGTATGATGCGACCTGTTTGGAGGGCTGTTGGCTAAAATTAAATTGTTGTATACGTTTCCACCGCCATTACATACTTTGTTGCTCCCTGCCAACAAGTTTTAGTTGGATGGCATGGATTAGTGGTGGGGACATGTAGTTATGGGATTTGAGAGTAGGAATAAATTTCTAGAAGGGGTTGTTGTGAAATATTCTGACGATTCCCCGACCGAACCAACCAATCCATTTGGCTCGGACGGAACATGGAGGAGGAATTTGAACGAGTGCCAATAGCATAGTAAAACATGCTGAGTTGGTTGGTTCATCGTTACTATGCAACTGGTTTGAGGGGAAACTTAATTGGGAGAAAATGGGATGATAAAAAGTGTTTAATGGGTCTGTATACGTGTGCCTCTGCTTACAGTATTCTTAGACCTGACGTGAGCCTGGAAGAAGGTGTTGGGCTGGAATTGCCAGAGTAGTAGTGGGACAATGGTATTATATGCGGAATGATTGAGTCAATGAATTAATTGAGTTTGATGAGATAATTTCCCAGCCTGCTTACTATGTGAAATGACTCTGTGGCGAGGCCTATTATTGCCCCTCTTGCGGCAGAGAGATATGGGGTGCTTAGGTAAGGTTTAAAAATACTATATGACCATCTACTCACTCATTCTGCTCAGCCCAACCTTCTCCGGCTTGAAATTATGTAAATGGTCAGGACGAGATATTGGGTGGAGTGGAAAATCCTGTAGAAATTCAGCGGATTCCCTCCGTAGACATCTCATCTCTGTATATAGAGTATTTGGCTATGCTGTATACCTTGTTTGCGTGTATTCTTCCCTCTTGCACACTTCCTCCCCACATGTGTTTGTATGTGTGTGTGTGTGTGTGTGTCTTCCTTTGTTGTCCGTCATGGTAGGGTCCGTGTGCGCTTCTTTTTTCGCCACATATCTCTCCCGCGAGGAATGAGTAAAATGGATAATTACATGGAAATGAGCTTCAAATCTTGCTCATGTTTTCTCCTTGTATCTCTCGTGTTCCCTTTGCTATGTCGGCAGCAGGAGCGGTGGAGGTGGTGGTGGAGTGGATATTTGCACTGTGTGTCAAGTTTCCATGTGTGCACGTCCGTGTGTGGAGTTGCTCTCATGTTTAATGTAGAAAAACGTATAATTATCAACCTCGGTGTGGCTCTCACAGTCAGCTCCCTCCAACTTGACTATCCAGACGATCTGACGACTCTGTTGGCGACAAGGAGCAGGACGTGGATAGTGACAGAGTCCAGGGTGAGCTGGACATGGGGGTTGATGATCTTGTAATGCTTATTAGTTCCTGCATACTCACTCACTCACTCACTCACTCACTCAACCTCAACGTCTCGTAAAGGGTGATGATCATCAAGTTAGGAATAATGCAAGGTATAGAATTCCACATTTTCCATTCATTTTCGTCATTCATTCTCCCTCAAACTTTACAAACTTGACAAGGTTAGAAGGCCAAAGGAGGTAGTTGTTAGGTGTGTGTGTGTGTGTGTAATACACCAGCAAGTGCAAGGTGCAAGTTTGTAAGAATGGACGGCGAGGTGGCTTTTGAAGTCAGTGACGAGTGGAGGTACAGGAAAAATCCTGATATATAGGTTAGCGACGGATGTCGCCCTATTGAACATTTTTTAATTGACGAAAGGCTCCCAGTTTGTATAGATAATAACTGCAGTATGCACGAGGAATGTCGGTCATAAAAGTCTTTTTCCAGTTATATGTACCTTTGTATGTCTAAGTGTGTACGTGCCGTGGGCTCACATGCGGAGGCGTTGTTGCTATCCCCCCAATTTTTTGCCCCGCTCCTGCCGCTGCAAACTATTTCTCAGACATTGTGTCGCAAAAGTTGGATGAGGCAATTTAAATGCAAAGTAACATATAAATGCGCATGGAAGGGGATGTGTGTGTGTGTGTGTGTGCATGTGTGTGGTTGTGTGATGAGAAATTATCATGATTTACGCTTGGAGATTCTTTGACATTTCAGGGCTTGGTGCTTATCTCAAGCTGTAAAACCAGGCTCTTTGTTCCTACATTCTAACCTACTACAACTACAAGATGACAACCAAGATGACGTTCGACCGGCTATTGTTCTTCATCTGGCTCGCCGTTCCCCGAACAGCTTGTTGTTGGAGAGTGATATCCTCCATGTTATGTAGCAGCCAGCAGTGCTCCTCCCTTGTCCACGTCTCCATATGAACACGAGTGAGGTGAAGTCGAGCCTCATCGTGAGGAATTACAGGGTAAAAATGGTAGGAAAAAATCTGGGCTTGTATATTTAGTATTATTATTTAGTGTGAGGAGCGGGGTTATAGTTGCTGTTGTTGTTGCTAGTGCAGTGATACCGTGTGTGCATGATGATGAGAGGGACTGATGATGCTGATGATGATGATGATGCGGTGCTGATGGTAGTGTGTCATCATCAAGAGAGAGAAGTGCAGCTGGGCAATTTTTTATTCGTTGGCGCACATACATGTAGCCGTACGGTAGGCTTGCCATTTGATTTGTAACAAAAATTCTTGAAGCCATGATTTAGAAACGTTTTTCTCCGCATCATCCACGGCTCCAACTCACGACTTTTTGAAGAGAAATCGTGTGTGTGTTTAAAAACACTTGAGCGCTGCACCCACACCCTCATATTGTTACACTGCTCGGACCGAGGTACTTGCGCCATGGATGGGGATCATATCAGCATTGGTTTTTTTCGGGTAGATCTTCCTACATTTGCCGTTCCTACAAGTGTTCTTATGTGATCTTACTACTCGTTTTTGTCAGATTTTTTAAGGGGGATCTAAGCTACAATTGACGGACAAGTTTTACGGGAAATTGTTCAATTTAGAATGCATTTTTCACCCTGTGGATCTTGGCCATTGAACATGATTGTTGACGAAATGATTTGGTTGAAACTGGACGGTTCGTCTTGGTATGATTTTTAGTGGAATGGTACAATTGTTCTGTGGAATGGTACGTGTGTGTGTGTATGTGTGTGTGTGTGTGGAAGCACAGGCGAGGCATTAAAACGCGTTGGGATTGAAAATGAGCGCCGAAGGAAGTGTATACCGAAGATGGTGATCCTCATGGGATGACTCATTATGACCATTTTAGGTGTGGCGTGTGTTTGTGTGCTGTGTATGCGAATTGAACGGAAGAGCCCTGGACAGAGCCCACTTTTCCGTCATCTTTTTCTGTTGTTTTGGGCTGGGTTTACAACTCTCCCAGTCCACGTCGTTGTCGTCGTGCACTCAAGATTTAATAGGGATAGAGTTTAAATGAAGAGGATGAGCCCACGTAATTTAAAGGTTTTTGACGGGCGGGAAAATATATGGCTGTCATATGGTTTGGTGCGATCATGGAACTGTTATACGTGTGCGTGTGTTTGTGTGTGTATTATGTGCGCTGTGGATGGATCCATCGCAAATTGCTCATGTGAATGTGGGCTACGGGTCGGAGTGGGCAATTATTCAACGGATAATTTCCAAAGATTTATTTTTGCACGAAAGTAGTTAATTTCCACTTGAATTTTCACGCATCCCCTCGCACTCCGTTGCGGAGTTTGAGACTCCAAAGCTTATCCCCATATGCCCATGATTCATCCCTGTGGAGATAAATACTAGTGCACAAACATACACCAGAGTTTGGCCGTGTATATGTATGCGTGTGTGTGTGTGTGTGTGGAAACGTTCAAGTTGATTGTATTTAAGTTGTTAGAGGTAAAATATCGTTTGCCGTTTACGGAAGGGTCCGTCGTGTGGTCGTGAGTGAATGCCAGCTGCCATTTTGTTTCCTTCCAAGGTACACAACAACAGACGCACTACTACACACAGCACTGCTCCTATTTGGTCTATCAGACCGGCTCGCACACCACAGTATGCCCATCAGTGATGCGTGAGTGTGCGTAAATAATAATAATAATAATAATAATGTGGAAATCCGCCGACGACGCGGCTGGACAACATGAGGTGTCTTTGTTTGAGGGGCCACAAGTTTTTGAAAGAAGGGACGTCGAGACGACCGACCCAACCTTATGTAGAGCAATAGACTCATCGTTTTTCAATCATCTCCTCTGTATTGAGTTTTCCACATTTTACGTCCCACTTATTCAATCAGGACCATTACTTATGTTTTCCCTTCGCCTTTAACAGAACATGAATCTTATGCGGGGTGAATGCGCATAAGTGGTTGAGACCAGATGCCCTTTACTTTTGTTATGTGTGTGTGTGTGTGTGTGTGTGCCTGTGTCTGTATCTGTACATGTGTACAAAAGGGGAAGGAGCTTGTGGAGTTATGGAGCAGGATTCCTATGAGGGGTGAGGAGACTATTCTCTCGGGTCCTTCCTTTTCTTATAAGTCACCGTGTCTGCGTACTGTCCATGCTCTTCCTTTTCCTGTATAATTGTTGAAGTGGTGATGAGCCCATGGAGGGGTGCACGGATATAGTAGCGAGGAGTCACCTGGACTTGCGTGTGCTCGCATCCCGCATGTATGCGTGCATGTGGATGAGTGTTTGGAGTGTTTGTGTGTTTCTGTACAATGAAGTGTTGGTTTAGCGTAATCGTAAATCCTCTCGTCTCGTAAATCTTGAGGAATCAATGAATCTGGAGGAGATGCCGAGGCACTCATTTACTACTGTAGTGCACTGCCTAACTCGCTCTCTCTCTCTCTCTCTCTCTTTCCCTCCGTCTGCCCCAACTTGATTTTATAGCTTGTCCTGTTCACTCGTAAACGTCCTGTAAATTAAAGCCTTACAGAATGCTCTCAATTATTATTGTCTAACGACCTGTTTTTCACCAGTTTTTTCCCTGCAAAATCCCATCGTTACAGGATTCTTGAGGGAGAGGAAGACGGAACTGGCCATTGCATTGTTGTCCGGTCATATCTTGGTATTCGATCTCCTATTCATGAAGAAAATGACGATGATGGATTTTGTAAAATTTTCACCCTGGCCAATTAAGAACGTGCTGAGGAGCGGCTGGAAGGGATAATAAACGGAAGAGTTCCACGTTCCACCTCTACCCGCTCCTCACTCCAGTGCGTGCATGGGATTCCCTGCGATTTTTGAATTCCTGGAACTACTAACTGCGGCTCCGGTCGTCATTGCTGGCTTGGTTTTCCTTGGAAAAACTCTTCGATTTTCTAAAATGTCCAGCCACCGTCTGCTCCGGGGCTCCTGTGCCGCGGTGCGTGTCTGGTTATTGTTATTGACGGGTAGAAATGGGATCGAGAGGAGTATGTTATGGTAATTATGTAATCGCGTGTGGTCTGTGCTATAGAGAGAGATAGAGGCTCCTCACACTTATATAGTGGCAATGAGTGTGGGATAGATGGATCGGTGGATGCCCTATACTGGGAATCTATATCAATAGATGGAAATCCGACGTAAAAGGCAGAAGGGTGTGGAGTTTGTTGATGTGTTGTATATGTATAGTAAACAGAGGGGGTATCTGGCCCCAGTGTTTTGGCCGTGAAAGCTATTATTGCTTGTAGTGTACTCGGTTGGAACAGGAGTAAGCAGTAGTTCGTCGTGGGGTGTACGGTGGTGTATCAGTTTACCGGGTTTCGGTCAGGTTCACATGTGCTGTATTCAGTGTCTCAGCGGCCCTTCGACGACAGGGTTATGGAACCTAACGTGTGGCCATGGCTGCATTCGATATGCCCAGTTTTCAATCTGGATTTCAAGAGACTCTGATATTCTCGAGTGGAATGGAGTTGACTCGGAGGGAAAGACGCGATTTAATAATGTGTGTACAGATGAGTGTGTATGTGTGTGTGTGTGTGTGTAGTAGCTATTCAGTTTCTTTGATACTACACAAAAAAGTAGCAGTGACTTTCTCGTCCTTGGTCTATTCCGTCTGTTGCTTCAGCAGCAGCTTGACCTAGACGACCTTTGGGACCGCAAATGTTGTGGACTATGGATTCTTTGTTGAACTTAACGTCGTTGCGTATTCTTGCCATTCTGCGTGGCTGCGGTTGAGAAGGGTGACAGATTGAACTTGTGGGTGGCACGCATGTGGTGGCTCCCAATAAGTTTTCCGTTGAAGGTCAGTTACTCCTACTGGCTTTGTATGCAGCTCGTCGTCACTTTGAACGTGTGTGGATAGTTTCATGTATGCAACATAAGGACAGCAAAGTGTCAGGGGAAGGTAAGTGTATGTTATTTCGGGCCTGGGGATCGTGCCCGGCCCATCTGTAAAGCGCTCGGTTGGTTCCCGGGTGGATCATCGTGAAAGAGGAGAAAGGTTGAAGTTGAAAGCGAAGCGGACATGGTCGGCTCTCCGCCCCACTCTTATGAAGGGAAACATTTTGAATGATTATAATTATTTTTATGAGGCTCATGATTACTTTTGCCTTCCGTAGTTTTTTCTCCATGATTCTCTCCATGAAGGCCCCGACGACGATGGTGTAGAGCCGCCTTATTGAAATCCGTATATGTTTAATGCCTTCTCCCAGCTGGGTGGTTCCTTCGTTCAAATTAGATCCCTCCACCCTCGCGCAGACCAGGTGGCCAGTGTGTGTATGTGTATGTGTACGTTAGTGTGTGTACAATAGAGTTCACCATCCCTGCCCAGCATACAGAAGTCATTTTGTCTTGTGCTCGGGAAGCTATTATTATGACCTCACGTTCCGAGGAATAAGAAGTGGCCTTAAAAGAAGGGAAACGTGTCGGCACTCAATGATGAGCATAACCTTCCTTTTGTACATCTCCATCTCCCCGTCTGCGCATCTCCAGGTCTGAAACCTCTGTGAGATTGAGCTAGTTGATAAATTAGTCTAGAAATTAAATTCAGGTAGCTTCCGGTGCTCGGGAACAAGTTGGATAATCCCTTGTTCACTGATTCTATCTGTCTCGGCTTTTGTTATTGTGGTGTAGTTTTCGACTGGTGCGGAGCAGGGATTTACAGGGGCAGTTGACCATAACTAATCTTGATAGATTATGGTTGAAAATTACGTAATAAATTACCTGTTTTCCCGCTTTTGCTCCGGTCCAGCTACTTCTGATGACTCGGTGAGATTTGGTAATAATGTAATGTGGGCCCTCCGCACAACAGCACATATACTGACAAACAAATGTGTACGTAATTAAACATGTGCTTGAAATTCAGTGTGGAAACAACCATTTGCATCCTCTTACATTCCCCGTCAAAATGGATGTTGGAGCTGTGAGAGATACCTTTGAAATGAGTCTAAATTCAATGAAAATACCGGGCTTCCTTGGTGGAGGACTCAAAATTTGTAAAGGAGGCACATGGGATTTGAAAGAATTTGAGCTCAAGATAAAAGTAAATAGGAAATTCCTCTGCGGATCTGAAGAAAGTGGTGGCGGAATGGTAGGAATGGGAACTCCTTCCGCCTCATCCGCTCCTGAGCACTTTGTTATTTTGAAGCACATGGACGGCGAATGAATGAGGGAGTGTGATTTGTGTGTGCATTTGTGTACATGCGTGCGTACGCCCTCAGCCGCCCTGGCCTAATCTTCATACAAGCATTCCATTCTACTCGAGAGAGGTGTTTTCCTCACCAGATCTTTGTCCCATAAATTTTTAGTATTGTCAACCCAGATTCCCTCCTCTAGCCAGGGAAAATTCATTAGTTGGTTAGAAACGGATCTTTGTGTGGAGTGGAGTAAATAATAGTAGTAAGTAGTAATAGTAGTGGTAGTGGGGTGACGGTGAGAGGATGCTAAGTACACCACATATATATATATATATATATCTATATTATATCCTAAATGCAAAAGCACCTCCCTGTTACTCATTCAAGTGGTATACACGAAGTTAAGAGCACCAGCCGTGAAGCATACAGTGGACATGCGTTGCCCCTGCCCACTCCTCCGGTCTCTATTACTCTGTAAGTGCATATTACATGGTTTGGTGCATCCGCGCTCATTCATTATTATCTTATACATATATATATATATACTACTTGTGACCAGGTCGGGCGGACATTCCTTTGTTGTCTGTTAAATCCCATGCGTGGGATCGGTTCCGTGGTAAACACACCGGCTCACACATATATGGATGGACACATGCATTTATTTGATTGGTGAGTAATAATTCAAAGTTGGTTTTAGAATCACTGTAATTTTCTCACGTGGGAAAATGAATGTCACGACCATGGTTCCTCCGGCTCGTCTCTCATGAAGGAGGAGGGAATGAG
>WJFA01000906.1:0-27437 GCA_009870155.1 Pseudobourletiella spinata | reverse complement strand
GCGCATATTTCCCCACGTCGCTCACCAAAAGCTTACTGCAGGGGAGGAGATCTGGAGATTAATCTGTGAAAAATTAAAGAGATAATCCCTTAACTAGGACAACGCAAGCGTTTGGATATGCAGGGGTGATCATAAAAATTAGGGGCGAAGTGCGGGTTAAAAAGGGTCATGGCCGTCGCTTCTGAGTATGGACGACGATGATTAGTGCGGATATTGCATGAGTAACTCGGGGAGGCTCCTCAACACCATTACTATTACACTCATCCGCATGGCTCAATCTCCTCATTCCCACCCGAGTCGGGCCGGGCTGAGGCAGTAAAAGTGAAAAAAGAAATTCTTAGTAATTATCACACGAAATTGGGATGTGGAAGAAAAGTCTAGGGAGAGGAATACTGCGTGGGAACTCACTAGGAGGACGTCTACAGAGATAAAATGTGAAGCACATTCTCCTCACCGTGGTAACAAGGGGAAAAAATGTAATGAGCCGAGGCCCCATGCCTCAAGGTATGGGGAGCATCACTCTCCGGGGAAATAACAACAGTACACATGCGGGAATGCTCTCTTTGAGAAGCCGATGCACCCCTTCAACCACAGACTTACAAGCGGGGAAACGAGCCATTATTGTGGACGGGAAGAATAATGTTCATATATTACGTATACATATATATATATATATATGTATATGTATATATGAGGAGCAAAACCGCCATGAGATTTGAAGATGTGGGGATGATGGAAATAATGGTGGAAAAATTGGAGGCTTCATCCCTCCTGGAATGGATCGTCGTTATATGGAGTTTAGGCTGGGAATGGGAAAAATTATTATGACTGCTCACCATTCGGGCCTGTATTGATCATTTTGTCTGTGTGTGCATGCCTGTTTATATGTGCGGATGTTTACATGAGTATGTGTGTGCTCGTGTGGATGTTCACATGGGTATCTGCGCCTATATTTGTGTGTGTGTATTTACAAGGGCAAATGCATTGGCGTGTGGGATGTGTGCTTGAATGCGTAGTGTGCATTTACAAGTATGGATGTGCTTGTATACGACTACATTTGTGTTTGGGTACTCATGTGTGCGGACAGCGAGGGCGGGGGAAAGGCAGAGTAGTACATGTTGAATTAGATGGAGAATAATATTAGGATT
Organism: Pseudobourletiella spinata; assembly: GCA_009870155.1. Taxonomy (NCBI): domain Eukaryota; kingdom Metazoa; phylum Arthropoda; class Collembola; order Symphypleona; family Bourletiellidae; genus Pseudobourletiella; species Pseudobourletiella spinata. The sequence goes on along the minus strand of WJFA01000906.1, from coordinate 26,289 downwards.
TCCATGGATTTCCAACCGTCTCGCCACATTTTTCTTTCGAGTCATTAAGCCGAGGGTACCGAAGGACGGGGAAAGGGATTGTCTCCAATTTTATTTTTTTTGTTTCCTCGGAATTATCATTATTGTTATTAACTGTGGCAATATCCTCTGATGAATTGTTCCTGACGGTAGCCCGCCCGCACTGCTGGCTACAAAAATCTACCACTCACTTCAGTAGCTCCTCCTTCCACGTAGTAAAGTCTCTCCTGTACCGATTTTTGCTCCACGAGGCGGGATGAGGAGGATCCTTCTGTGGTCCCTTCACTCGTGAGAGTCTCTCCTGGATTTTACGGAACAGGAGGAGATGGTTGGAGGCAATAGGACTTTCTCCATCTCACTCACTCTCTACATTACTCACTTTATCTCCTACCCAAAAAGTCGACAGTAGGGGTAGGAGGGACAGAGAGAGAGAGAGTAAAAGTGAAGGAGAAAGGAGCTGGAGTCTATTTGTACTTGGTCCAAAAGCCTCCGTATTCTTTTCCTCTGAACTTTTTCCCTGCTTTTGGCAGCTTTCTTTCAAAGAGGAGTCTTCGTTCGGCTTTTCCGAGCCCCAGGGAGCCTTGCAATCAAATATACTTCCCTTCTTCTTCATCGTCTTCTTCGTCTTCTTCTCCTTCCTTCCTTCCTCCTACTCGTCTACTCGTCCGCCTCCTTCCTTTCACACGAGAAGGCCTCACGGCTCGCCTTTCTCTTGTTTGTGAAAGCCAGAAGTGGATGTCAAGGTATTACACATTGGCCCACTAACTATCAACGTTAGTCATGGCGGGAGCTGCACTACTAGAGATGTGTTATTCGTGTATATTCGAGGATTACCGTTCACCCATCACTTCTACCTACCCTTCACCCCTTTTCTCACATGCAGTGGGAAACGCTTCAACTTCACAACAAAAAAGGTCTTTGCTTGAGCGGAACACATGCATACAGACATACACACAAATATACAAAATTACACCCACACAAGTACAAGTAGAAGCACACATATACACATACACACATATACACGAATACATAGGCATAAGCACACACATGCAATGCTATTTCACATGGCTCAAATTCAGACTCATCACTCCTTGTAGGAACTTGATTTTAGTGGTGGACCCAAAAGTATTGGACAGCGACAAGTGTATTACCATCACATCATCCTTACGTGCAACTTACAGCAAGCATACTCTGAGCACAAGTGAGAGTAGCCTCGGTCAACAGACTCTCTTCTCAGGGTGTAGACAGAGGTGGGGACGCCGGAGAGTTGGAGATAAATATCTATTGCTGGAGCAGGGAAGAAAACTTTTGCACTACCTACAGGAATGGCAGGGAGAAACCTTCTCTTCTCAGGCTGTAGACAGAGGTGGGGACGCCGGAGAGTTGGAGATAAATATCTATTGCTGGAGCAGGGAAGAAAACTTTTGCACTACCTACAGGAATGGCAGGGAGAAACCCGGAGGAATTTCATTGCCGATTTCTGTCTTATCAGTGGGATTTACTATGACGGAAGGAGCGGATTTAGCTAACTCCGCTTCGGCCGCCCACCCCTCTTACACCAGGCTGGCTGTCACGGAAGCATCACCACACACAATAAGAAGGTGTAGGCGCTAAGGAACAAATCATGGGAGAAAATGTTAAAAAATCCCGGGCATTATCCACGAATATTGAATGCCAGCTTATAGGCAAGTTACTATCGATGGAGGGCTATTCCCGGAGGGAAGACAAAAGGTAAAAGGGGGAGTGATTGAGTGAAAGAACGGAAAATTGGTCCATGTGAGGGGATTTTTAGAGGGGGAGGCTTGAAGCGGAATCAAAATTAACTTTGTGGATTCGAATGTACTATCTAATGTTTGTATATGATGACTGTGTATGACTCTGATTGATCCCGAGGGAGATGTCAGTCTGTCATTTAATGGGACTGAACCAGTTATTTTACCAGCCAACAATGGTGACAGCCAGACATGCATCGAGCTAGACAACTCATTTCGTTTCAAAGCTTGAGTGCGAAATTGTAAATTTCATATGATGGTCAATAGAAAAGATTTTAAAGGAAGGAGGCCCATCCTGGCGTGTAAATGAAGACAGGTAATTAGAGAATCCCTGTGTTGGACATGAGCAGGGCAGTAGGGGGCGGGATGGAAGTGGCTTTGCTGCTAGCGAAAGTTGTACAACCGCCACGGCCACCACCACTACTACTGCAATGTAAACTTCTTGCAGGGAATTATCTATTCACCGTGGGATGTACAGGGGGAGGGAAAGTTTACTTCCTCACCGTATCATCATATATGGGAGCTGAGAATTCCAAGTAAAAGTTTAATGAAGATCCTCCTCTCCAGTCGTGGATCCATTGGATTCCTCCCTAACTCATAAACTTTCCCCTGTTTCCCAAGGTCCGCGTGTGGCCCCTGTTATGCACAGTTGACTCATTCCAAACTGTTCACTATTTCCAGCAACTCTTTCCTTTAATATTGAGCGTTCGTCTTCAGACTTTCTCTTCCATCGTTTGAGCAATCCCATTCCCCCTTCTCCACTCGTCAGAACCATCAATAGACTTGCTGGAATCCAGGAATGGGTAGCTGAAGTTCCTCACGCTCATACGCATACATGCACACATACAATTGTAACGTATACTCATAAAAGTAACATACATAGGCACACAAAAGTGAACCAATAAACAGAAACCTTTAGGTTGAGGTACTTAGGGATGTACATGCCTTCTACACTACATTGTGTGAGATTGAGAAGTGTGGCGATACACTTCTACGTAGGGAAAGTCAGGGGAAAGTTCCTTCCAAACCGTCACTGAATGCTCATAAATAACAATAATAATATGTGGACGGTGGTGGCTGGGGGCCAACCTCCACTGCATCACGGCACTCCTGCTCTCTCCACTCTTTTTATGATTACAATAAAAAGAATGAACGAGCTCCCATCGGTTGTATCGTAAATTTTAGGGCTAGGCACAATTTATTGTCTCGTCAGAGAATTGCGGAATCCAAAGACACACACACACACACACACACACACTACTCGAAACGGTGAGAAAACTGTGCGCCTGCGAAGGACAAGTGCGACGGAGGAGGGAGTTCCTCTCTCTAAAGTTCTCTAAATGCAACTGTATACTCTGACCAAATGAGTGGCTACGTAGTAACAGTATGAGGATGAATGTGTCAAATAGCCAGACTACCGCATTATAATTTGCCTAGTCAGGTGTTCAGCTCAGGATCAGAGGTGACCATCGAGCTGGCATTTTCGGTGTGGGAAAATTTCTACTCGTCATATCCTATCATTAGTCATTCATTAGTAGGCCGTCAGATAGGAGGCTTCCGTTGTACCTTACCTCCAGCATCCCTTCTTTATATCTCTAGAACAGGAACAGGAAAGCATTCTTGGATCGTAGTATTTCCATACAAGTCCCCCTTCTCACGCCACACACACACACACATACACACATAAGTACGCAGACACAGATATCTGCACATATCTATGCATGTACGTAGTAAATACCGCCCACCGTTCATACGACTTGCGGGTGAACTTGAACTGGGCAGTGTGGGGGCTCACACTTTTCTGCTGATATATGGATGCTCCATGGGATGACAGCACCATGTTGGAAGGACACATGTATTGCGAGACACCAGCTGACCGGATGATGGAGGATGATATGGGATGTGTGATCAATGTCCCCGCCTAATATCCATATCAGACGGACAAGAATGAATTATTCCCATCATTTTACTCCCACTCCCATCCCTCCCCCCTCCACCCCCTGTCATCAAAGTGGAGGAAATGATTTGTCATCATCCGTATACCTTTTTGATCTCACCAACCGTGAACTACCCAGCGGTCATATGCGATAGGAGCAGAGTATTGTCAACCGATATTGCGACCTCCTCCCTACACACACGCACCATATTTCCGGGGTGAAAGGGATCTGCTCTCTCTATAGATAATGGATAGCTCGTAACTTGTTACCTTGGAGCCCTTTCCTCTCGGTCTTGCCCCGACTATGACGACTGCTCATTCTGTCTCCAGCCATCATCATGATCTCTCTAGTTAGTGGTGAAGGACTGGATGAACGGTCGTCGCTGGACCATGATTGCTGCAATAACGAGTCTCAGTTCCCCTCCGCTCATCCCAACCTCCTCCTACTCCTCCTCTTCTTCCACTCTTTCCATCATAATGTCCAAACTGTCCAGTCCTGCCTGGACTTGAGATGTAGTGGCAAGACGGGAGTAAGAGGGGTCCCTATGTGTACATATGTACCTATACATAGGCTACAAAGGATCAAAGCAGAGCTGACATAACCATTACTTTAGTGGTGGTAGACGATAAAAACGATTGAAAATCCAGTGGTAACAACAAGCCGTCAGACGGGAGAGATTCCGAGAAAGCTCTGAGCGCCCATAAAGGGATCCCTACACCCAATGATCCGGTAATTCAATCCTACTGTGGAAGAGCTACACTTTTGACCTCTTCTCTCTTGTATGCTCTGCTGTCTGTACTACTAACTCTCCTCCAGTAGCAGTGGATTTACACACATCATTCCATTCTCCAGGGTTTCCCAGGTATAAATTGTGTGTGCTTCTCCAGTGGTGGTGGTGGCAGCGGGAGGAAAGAGCCTTTTCCCACTTTTCCACAGTACAAATGTATTCGTTAATTTAGAGAAATGCTTTTTTATTGAAATCAGTTCCAACCGACGGAGTTATTCCGATGCTGTGGAGGAATCCTTACATGGAAGCGATTACGCCCTCTCCTCCGCCTTGAATCCTTTGAGGGGAGGCGATGGAGGATCCGACTGTGTGGAAGCCACAGACTGGAGCTTCTACACACATAAATCTACATGTGTGCTTATTACATGTACGAGTACATACATGTATATTTATGTATGTATTCAAGTAGTATAGGTGAACCTGATACCATGACAGCCACCGTGCCATGCCGTGATAACTAGTCAACTTGGGAAGGATTCTACGACGGGCGTTGTTGGCAAGGAATGGAAAGGTTGAGATAAACTGGAACAGTGGGCGTAGCGACTTTAAACGCTCTCGTTCCATCTCCCTCGCTCTTCTGCGTCCCGCTAATGTGAACCCGTCCCGTTCCTCCTGCTGCCCCAAGATAGAACAGCGGGGGAATCCCTGTCGACATGGATGGGGATGGGAGGAGTGGAGCGGCCGTGCCAGTGTGTCCGTCTATGCGTGTACCAGGAGGCACTGGCTGAAGGGCAAGATCGGAACAAGACTAAAACGTAGTTGGCCTCTGTCCGCCGTACTTTTGGGCCCAAGTTCAACATGGTCCTAAAAAGGTGGAGGCTAAGCCCCCTGCCACAATACTGAACCAACTCCAACGAGAGACACAGACGATGGATGGCCACATGCCAATGACCTTAAAAGCACGGAAGGAAACCAAGGGACGAAACATACTGAGCATACTATCCGACCCATGTAACTGGTGGCGGCATCTTAGCCACCACCAGCACATATTTTCAGCTACACCGCTAATTCGCCACAAATTTTCCAAAATTTTTTACCCAAACAGCGACAAAGAGTTACTTAAACCCAAACTGGTAAACTAGCTCCATTAAACCGTTATGTAATTGATAAAAATGCATTGTTCCTGAGGCCAGATAATTTCACTTCAAACTGACGGGGCTAGATTCTAAACTCAAAACTTGGAACATAAGATGCCAGCAGACATCTCAAAAATCATGTACTCCACGACCTCCGTCTAACGGTAGCAGCGATAACAAGTGTAATTTCCCGCTGGTCCAGATAATTTCACTTCAAACTGGCGGGATTAGATTTTAGTAAGATAGACTCAATTTTTTTAAAAATATTGAACACAGCACTCCAGCAGATCACTTTAAATTGTAAGTATCTCGATGAGCTTATTCGAATGGATTCAGTAGCAATCCGTGGAATTTCTCCTTTGTCCACCTAATTGGCGAGGCTGAGGTGTAGGTGGAAATATGCGCTGGCGGCGGCTAACATGCAGTCAGCAGTTGCATGGGGTGGATAGTGTGCTCCGTATGTTTACTCCGGTGGTTTCCTCCCGTGCCTTTACGGTCATCAGATGCCACAGATGAAACTGAGCCCGAACGTTGGCCCTTGCCAAATTCCCTCCCCCCACTTCTGATAGCTAGACGGAGGGATGGTGAAATCGATTTCACGTTTCAGGCCGCTACATTTGAATGTACGGCAGGGACACAGAAACATTTTCTCTCTGCAGAAGATGCTGCCATGGGCACACACACGTGTTTACCAGCTCTGGGATTCTCCTTAAATTTCCAATTCCCTTCCCCGAAGAAACTCAAAGGGAGAGACGGGGACATCCAACGGAAAGCCTCAAGTATCCACCATGGTTTTGCAGCTGATTGTTGTGTCACTCGAAAGCATTTTCTTGATATTATTAGTGTGAATGCAAAGTGTAACACCACTCTAAAAAATTGTGGAAGTCTCAAACTGAAGTAATTCTTTACTTTGGATCATTTGAGCTTCGACACTTTATGTTTGGCACAAAATATTCAGAATCAGATAGGGATATTACCTTCAGGCTTGCTTTGACCTACCATTTTACCTACACGAAGATTTTTCACAAACTAACAATTAAATATTTGTGACAAAATTCGCACCAAGATTTTTTATGGCCCAATCAAATAATGAAATGACGATGTACTTCGCTCCTTTTCCATAACTAGAGCAACGCCGGTAATGTTATCGAGTCACAGAATTCGCTAGCTTACAACATAAAGCCAAGTTCTGTCTCTCTTTTCAAGCGCCTCAAACTGAATGCAATTCTTTCGTATCGTCCTGGCTTGACCCTTCATATCACTCGTGAAACAATGATTTACTTAGATATCAATGCAATGGTGCGGAGAAACTCCCGGTTCATTCAAATTTTGAACCTAAAAGATGCTATTTTATTGGTGATGAGAAACCATCCAAAGCCGAATCATCATACTCAGATGGTGATTGTATAGTTGGTGGTGGAGACATTTGGATTGCAATTGCGTTGGTAATGGTCGCCATTGAAGACATTCGAATTGTGATCGGGATTCTGATGGTCAAAATAATCTGATGGAATACGGATTGTAATTGCGATTTTAATTGTAAGGGCCATCCCTGGTATCCAAGAACCTACCCATAACGCACTGCAACCCCACCTTTCTCCCCGTTGGATCCATATGATTTTGAGACGGGCTCCTGTAACAATGACAGCCACAGATACCATCATCAGTTAACCTACAGATCAAACTGAGTGTGGAGGCCTAGAAATCATAGCATGGGAGGAAGCTGTTGAAGCTGGAAGGCGAGTCAGACAGAAAAAAATGGCATTCTCGCAGTGGATCCCCGTGCAAACACAGTGATGGATATTCCCATGAAATCCGAGAGAGGAGCATTGAGCGGGGCTTTTATTTGAGCCTAATACTCGGGCTGGCATCATTAGCAACGGTATAACTAGGATTTAAGGGCATGTCAACACCTGTGGTCTGGGCGTGCGACGTGGTTTTAGCTCAGGCCATGCTGGCAGTTCACGTCGAACCATCGGATGGCTACAAGAGTAAGCTCCCGGTATACGTCTTTGTACGGCAAAATATTCCCCGCAAGCTGTAAAGGATTCAACGAATATTTTTCCTGTGAAACAATTTCCTGCATATGCATGTAAGTTGGGGGACTATGGTGGATGGATACAAGAGACATACAAATGGACATGATGAAAAGTTGATACCGTCACCAGCATAGCCGCTGAGCTCGAACGAGTGTCTCTAACTCCTGCCTGTGAGTGGGTGAAGGGGAAAATGTGGATGGGAGAAAATAGGGACGGGGATTGGTAGGAATTTACCTTCCTTTACATAATGACCCGTCTGTCAATGTTGAGGCAGTTTTAATTTAACTTCCACTTCCCTCTTTCCGGGACGTTATTCTTGACGGAGTGAAAGCGGAAAGGCGTTACTTAGCGTCACATTTCGATGGCTAAACTTGAAAAGCCAGTATCTGATTTTTGCTTTAGCTATAAAAATCAGCTTACGCCAAGTTTAAAAATTTCTAAACGCAAAACCGTCTATTTTTTCTGTATTGTGAAAACCAAGGGACGGAGGATAAAAATCACTTTTGACCGAAGTCAGTGCGCTTTACAAACTTCAATTTTAATCAACTTTAATGTAAATTAAATCGAAAACTAGTTTTAGAACCTAATTTTTAATGAATAAAATTATTATATGAAAAAGGGGTTGGAGGCTCCAACCCACATCCCACTGCTCCAACTTGGAGCAGTGGAGCTGGTTGTGGATATGACAAGCTTTGGAAAAACAAATATGGATATGGTGGGTCTTACAACTGACGCTGACCCAAAAATCAAATGATGGCTTTCGCAGTTTAGCCATCGATATGCATACTACGTAGGTCCAGAATCCCTGGGCGGGAGCCTCCTGGATTTTCTACGTTTTTAAAATGTCGTTTTCTTCTCGGTGACATGAGACCCGTGTCTGCGGGAAGAAAAAATCGGAGGTTTAAGCTTGTATGTTCCCTTAACGGTCCCCTGCAAACCGGGGCGCCTAACCTGTATTTTATCCACTTATTCAATCAAAATTACTATTTCCGCCCATCCTTTTCTCACCATTCCAAAATTAAATCACAATTTCTAAAATCCGAGTCGTCCTCAGCCCAGCCATTACCACCCGCCATGGCCGAATGGAGTCCCGTATACTTCCGTCCTAGGCTGTCAAGCTGAGGAAAATGGACATAGGAATACGGAGGAAATTTGGGGACCCCAGTTGGCATCCTCATCCTTAACTCTGAAAAATTTCTTCTTGATTTGACTCGACTCAGCTTCCACGGGGGATGGTACTCCTCTCCAAGGGAACACATAACAAATGATGTGGGGAATGGTTTGGAGGCTATGCCTGGGAAAGCTAGCCGAGACGGCGTGAATAAGAAATGATTCAATTTATCAGGGAGGGATGTGTGGGCACATTATCACAAGGGAACAACCAGGCTGGAGTACTTCTTTCGCAGAATTTGCCCTAAGTCAGCCTACGATGATGATGATAATATTAATCATAATCATAATATGAATATGAGTTGGTATCTTCAGAACTGATTCAATTATGTGTCGAATCGTCCTCCACTACGTATAAATTTACATAGTGGTAGTAAAAATATACTCTCTCACAGATCGACCCTGGAAATTTCACAGAACTGGGTGGGACTGCACATTCATCGCACAGAAGATGGAAATGAGCAGCTCTAAATAAAGTTCCTATCTGTCTACAATCTGAAATGTTCTTCAATTACGAGGAAGGAGTTGGCCGTGTCTATTCACTTAAAACCTCCTGATTTTCACTAACTCCTCAACGCCCTTGCGCGAGAAAGGCTTAATCCATAACGGATCCGCGTCTTTGCGGATCGGGGTAGGATATATTCGTAACCGCAGGTGAGGAGGAGAACGTAATGGATACTGACTTTCCGACGAGATACATTGCATCCGCACGTGCCGGATATTCACCGGTTATCCCAACATCCAGAAATCTTTTTCCTGCCTTAAATTCTATGCTTCCATGCGTGCACGTACGGCAGAGGGGGCTCCTCTGTAGTGTTCTCCACTTGGTTGAAATCTATTTTTTATCCTCCACTTCGTATTTTCCAGCGGAGGGTAGTAAAATGATTGCAGCCAATAAAGGGGCGGAAATTGTGAGGAAACGTTATTTCTAGAGTTCAAATTTTAAGCTGAAGTTCCCAACTGGATTCATTCCTGAATTTTCGTAGCTTTAAATGCCTGGGCTCCCACGTTTGATCATACGGATGGATTCACAAGGACGCAAGTTGTGACGAGGATTGGGTTGAAACCCGGTTTCGGAGGACCAGTAATTTCGGGTGTGCATGCTACCCTTCAGCACTAGGAACATTGATATCTCAAAAAATGCAATGGCTCAATGGTAAATGTGTGCTCGTGCAGCTCAAAGTCAAGAATTTTCATTCCAATTTTTAGCGAACCTTAATACAAATCCCGTCACATATAAATAGAAAGGGAATGAGAGAATGAGATTTCAACGGCCCGTTCAGTTATACTTTTGCCATCATTAACAAACTTAAGTAATATCCTGTTGAGTTTAGGAATTTAGTAGCATTGTAATATTCATCTGTGTTTGAACAATACAAGTCAACAAATTATTGTATGGAGGAAGCTTTGAGTATCCCTCACATCCTTCAAGACAAGGGACCTGTCTTAGCACTTGATCATTGATCTATTTATTTAGCTCAAAACATGCCCTATGTATACATATGAATGCATTCACACTGGTGCCCTTTCCTTTGTTCCAACATGAGGTGCTCTTTTCTGTAGTTCAACAAACACAATCATGAATCAGCCGTCATGCCCTACCTTGCGGATTCGGTGGGATTGTCTCATTTAAGTCATGTTTTTGGGTCATTTTGGAGGTTCAAGCACTGTTAAAACTCTGCACGTCGACTGGTCATGATCGCGAAGAACGGGGTCCGCGTCCTTCGAATTCCGTCCAACCTTGTGCCGCTTAAATTTCACGTCATGTGAGCTATTTTCCTATCCAACAGCGAGCCATAGTTGACATACACCTTCAAACGTGGAATCCAAGCGGAAGACGACGAGGGAAACTGAAGGATAGACGGGAAGTTGAAAAGGAACTGTTGAGAAAAGTCTTCTTTTGGATGTCTCCAATCCCACTTTTGAGAAATCTTGGGTCGATCGGAGACTCTCACGGCTGGGTTTGTTGAACCATTCCGCGTTTAAGTCCCTCTCCGAATTTCCATCTGAATTCACTCACTCCTTCGTCCTGATCATCAGTCGGAGTAAAAAATTCATCCCACCATACAGGCGGCATGGCAGTTGGCCCAGTTTCCGGATCGATGGACGTGTTCTTTGATTTCTGAGTCATCTCAACTGTGTGATGTTCTCATTCTACGTTGCACATGAAATCGTCGCTCTTGTCCTCTATTCGTCAAAACATTTGACGTCATATGCGGTCAAATCCCGTCATATTAGTATTTACATGCACATACTTGAAATATTTTTCGGACAAAGATTTCAACAACTGCAACGATGGGGATTGAGGCGGTTGAGCAGCGGAAGGTACGTGTGTGTGTGTGTGTCTGTGGTGGGACTTTAGTGGATATTCCCTCATATGAAATGCAGCTGATGTCCCATGTGTTTCTGTCTTTCGAAGCGTATCCAGTTGTTCCCTTCAATTTGAGCATGTAGGAGGCGGGTGGGCAGAGCCTGCTGGGCTTAGGTTTGATCAGATGTGAAGATCGGACCGTTGATATCCCTTTTCAGGCGGCGTCTCAGGGATCTTCGAGAGCGAAGAGAGGTGTGGGAAGGATGATACGATTACGTGGGAAGTTTTGGAAAACATGGAAACGTGGAGAAGGGGGTTGTGATCGGCGGTGGTGTTGGTAGTGGTGGTGACTGATACAGAGTTTTCAGAGCTGGGAAGCCTATTGAGTCGGAGGAAATACTGGGTAAATTCAGATATCTTCGTATTTATTCTCCCCCTCCGTCCGTCTCCTCAATATTCGTGCGTGTCAGCCTGCAATGCCGTGATTTGGGAAGATGAGATGGAACGGTTTCCTTCAGCACCCACCCCCTCCCCCTTTGGATTCCCCCTCAGTTCCCCGTCTCGACCCATTTGCTTCGTGGAGCCACATGGCTCCAAGTACTGAAAAATGTTGTGTGGGTATGTGCATGAGATTTGTCAGGGTTGTCGGTCATATGAGCTTAAGTGTGAAAAATAGGGGGGCCGTTAAAGTCCGTGACGTGGGAAGGGTACTAGTGGCACTGCTAGAGGTGGTAGCAGTAGTAGTAGTAGACTAAATAAGTTGCTCAGCGTGAACTACGTCCTTCCTATGGATCACATGTTTGGTCTATGCCTCCAAGCTTTATGCACGAGCTATCCCTCTCTCTCGCCTCTCCAGTGTCCACCAGCATTCCCTTACCATCCTTTGAACCAGCCGGATTTCTATTCAGGGGAAATCTTCCTCCTTCTCCTGTTCGATAACACCATAGCGTCGTCCACTGTTGAACTCTTTTGGGAAAAAAACATCTTTGGCACGAGGGGGAAGGAGAAAAAAGTTTTTGTTTACTCCTTATATAATCTCTTTGGCCGACTACCTCCTATCTCTCTCCGTTCCTCCTTCATCTCTCCCCTTTACCCCTCTCTACCAGCAGTTCGCCTAACCTTTCACATCCCTTCATTTTTGACTGGTTCGGTTAATTCTCTAGACTCTTTTTTGAACTTGTCATCCACGGAGGCGGAAGGGGAGAATGGCGACGAACTGGAGTTGCACAATAACCTTCTTTTCACTCTTCCGTACCCTTTCTTCCTGCTAAGCACAGCTTGAGCCTACTTCTCTTATCCAATGCGTCTCAGATATTTCAAAGTTTCGCATTTTATCTCATTTCGGATCCTTGGACGAGATAAAATCATTCAATTCCACTCAACCAGTCTCTCTACGTACCTTTACCTCTCTGGGGGCGCAGAAGTTCGTGAGTACTGTGGCGAAATAACGATGTAGAGCATGACAAGGCTCTCAGACTTCCGATGCCGGCATGCATGCTTTTGTATGTAACGTACACGCATTTGTACATGTGTTCATACGAACGTACTCGTATATGCATGTATATACATGGAAAGGCACATGCATACACATGGACGCATACAAATATGTACACGCATAGGTACATACATAGAAACGGATGTCCTGAAATATGCATATGCACGGAAATACATACACGTACATTTGCACCCATTACCACACTCATAGAATCGTACATACGGCAGTCAGTCCTCCTTGTCTTCCCCGCCCCCAGCAAATGCGTTGGGATTGACGTTTGTAAAAGTTTGATGTTTCGTGCAAGGGAGGAGGACAGCGGGTGTATGAGGCGGGCTTGAGATGCTCTAGGAGGCTCTCTGACTCTCTGCTCGAAAAGTAACTTAAATGGGGGTGGGACATGGTTGTAAATGAAACGTGTTGATCTTTACGACAAGGCCCTTTTCCCCTCCATTAATTTCCGATCCACTCTCGTCCGCTCCGTTTCCGCTCCCTCCTGGCCGTTTGTTCAAATTAAAGGAAACTTTTGAATTTCTGCCTCCGAATTCCCCAACTGTGTGACACATGGGACGAGGGATGATGATAATGTGGGTGAAATGGGGAGGAGGATTGAATGCAGTTGACTGTTGGGGAGCTAGAAAAAGAGGAAGAATAAGAAGATACCGTAGGGAAGTGGATGAACATAAAATATTTTTTATTATAATCCCCCTCATCCCATCACCCACCGGCCCCGCTCTTCCCCTCACATGCTTTACCCCACCCACCGCAGAATGGATGATCCGTCTTTATCGACTGTGAAAATATAGTCAAAAAGTCATGTCTGCGGGCGGGTGAGGGGCGACGAAAGCATCTTTGGGAAAATCAAAAGCTGGAGAAAAAAGTATATTGAAGACCTCTGGGATGTGTGTGAGTGCGTGTATATAGGAGTATGTATGAGTGTATGCGTGATAAAAGGAGAAGATTGAGTGAGGGGGATACAAGTTGGAATGCCTTTCAAGAATTGAAACCGTCTTTGAAGACAGAGAGACGATGGAGGTAAGGGTAGAAAGAGGAGAAAGCGGAGAAAGCAGAAGAAGAAGATACGTGAGCATGATGGGAGGGAAAAGGGACTGCGAGAGTGATTGCTCCACGAGTTTCGTATACATGTGGGAGAAAGCCCACTTTTTAGCATACCCATCGTCATCATCATCCTTGTCATCACCAAGATGATCGCTCGAGGGATGTCGGAGACGGATCATGGTAGCGGCCAGAATCCTATCTCCCCACAGCCAATTTTCCCTCCCACAGATAATCCATGGAATAAAATCGTAAAATTTTGATCTGTGCACGAGCCAGATTTATTCGGAGGACTCGGGTCTCTTGGACCATTCATAGGCCAAAAAATTTCTTTCCCATCCTAATAAACCTCCCCATGAAATACTTCATCTCTCTCTACTCAAATTTTACGAGTTCCCCCCCCCTACGCTCCTCTCCCAGCGTCCACATTCATCGTGAGTGCCTTGCCATGAGACTAAAATCTACATATGTCCCATGAGCCCATCTCAATCCGCTCAACCTTGATACCTTTTGTATGCTTTGGGATTTGTGAGGGACGATTATGACAGGAGGAGAAAGGCTTTCCCCGGCACCCTCGACTTTTCCCACCTATAACATATGCATGTGTGTATAGTAAATATAACTGGGGTGGGGGTGATTGACGTAAATGCGGTGAGGATTTCCAACTCGGAGGGGAAGGGGACCGGTAGGGGGTTTTTAGGCTTCCCAATTTTCACCACAAACCTTGTCAGATGCGGTGGGGTAGGGAGCAGGAGTGGGAGATACTGAGAGTGGATTCACCCAGCCCCCTTTTCCAGTGGTTTCTGTGGGCCAGACCATTAGGCTTACCATCCATACCTACACGTGTGATTCACCCTCCTCTCTCTGAGATTTGTAAGTTGAAACCGGGGAGGGCCCACAAATATTTATGAACTCTGCCTGCCTTCTCCACTGTCGGCTGTGAGGGGGAGTTGGAATATATTGAACCGTGTATAAATAATGGATAGCATAGGATAACTACTGTATTTTACCACTCTCCTTGGAAATCCGTCGTTGTGTGGCTGAAAATGGAATTGAAGAAAATGACTGGAAAGATTGCGGCGGGGAGAATCCGTGGGATTTGAACTGAGACTTGGGGAAACCCCTGTACTAATCCTCTCCTCAACCTTCACTGGGCAGTCTGATTTTGATGACAAGTTTTAAAATGTGATCCTAAGGAATAAAAGGAATTCATTTTTCTACTTTAAAACTGCAAGAGTGCCCCCGGTGCCAAACTGTTACAAGTTCAGACTGGGCCAGAATCATGTGCAATTGTAAGGTTGTCACTTTTATTTCTATGACTCTGTCACAAAGTAATAATTTAGTATTCGGGATTTGCATTGACGGAACAGGGTATACACCACATATGACTGCAGACCAGACAAATAGGAATTATTATAAGGTGGCCTCACGTACGAGCCACGTAGCCCCTCGCCGGTGAGACCGAGGGATATGCCATTTGGGCAGGATAAGTTCAATAAAATCCCTACCATACCTTCTCCAAATGAAAGTCACGTAGCTCCTCTCCGGGTGATCCCGCTCGACATCGAGGCAAGTGAGAAGTCATAATTACTCGCTCCGGAAGTGGATACGGTAGGAGGAATGAGGATGGAAACGGGTAGAGAGAAGATTGCTTGAGCTCATCTTCTAGTTATGACACCACAACCACCACCCCAAATGAAACTCGCGGAGGGAAAATTAAATTAAATCCTTTTATCATTGTAACCCGCACGGCCTGAGGATTGAGCCAGTTATAGTTGTTGTAACATTGAATCCGACTCTTTGTCCTGATGGGATCATGATGGTGGTGGTGGTGGTAGTTGTGATGATGATGATGATGATGACACGTAATGAGCCCTCTTATCCTTTCGCTCCCCCAGACACCCAGGCGCATGAAGGGAAAAAACCTAAAACTGGAGTTCTTACGGTTGATGGATGGGAGCTCGGGATGAGCAGGGGAAGAAGCTGTTATGTTTCCATTGTGAAACGAGCACTGAGCTCATTCAAACTGGATCATCTTTGTCATGGCTCTTGGGGATTTTTGAAGCTCCACGCCTCTCTTACTCCCTCTCCCTCTCTCTCTCTCTCTCACCCGTATGCACCCATTTGAGCCTCAAAATGTCGTGGTAGGAATGGGCGTGAGAATGGGGAATAAAAGAAAAATTTAAGTGTGGAGAAACTGCGATGCTGGGGACGTGGATGGCACGGCGGTGGCTACACGCAGCGCCCCGTCCTGGGATTCACTTTTATCACTCAGTCTAGATTCTCCTATGGGTGAAAATATATATAAGGCAAAGAGTGAGTCATGACCATATCGGAGACCTCTCGCCCATCGCTCACATCAGGACCCCCTTCACTAAAGCTACACCGGACCGCTCCCTGACTGTGAGTCTCGTGGGCGCGTGGAGTGCAGAGCGTTATCATCTTAACTGCGGGATCAAATCCCTCAATGTGGGCCTCGACTCATCTCCTCCATACACACATCTATGTTCTCACATACCCCGGAAACCCTCGCCCGCCCGCCCGCACCTCACTCAATGGCGAAATGTGTGGGGAACAAGGATATAATCCATTGCGTGGTGGCTTCGTGACAAAACCCTCGGCTTTCCCTTGCTCCTCCCGTTAGCCGCCCTTGTGATACAGATACGGGAAAAGTGCTATGGATAGGGGATATAGTACATAGGCGGAGGGGCGGGGGTGTATGACTAAATAATATGGGGCCATAAGCGTCACTTTGTCCAAACTCAGCCCATGTATGGCATGGAGAATGCTGGGGATGTGGATGGAAATTTTATGTCAGGAAGGGAGCGGTGGAGGGGGGAGGGGTAGCGCATATGCTCCTCAAGTCCCGACACTCAAACGACGTCTGAATGTGAATGTTGGAAGGAGTAAGGAGAACCCCCGCATGCAGCCACATACACTCTCTTTACAGGGAGGGATGATGATGAGGTCTCTTAAAGATGCAAAGATGTGGGATGATGATGAAGATGGAGAAGAATGGAAGAAGGGAGAAGGCGGAGGCTTTCGGGAAGAGTGGGATGGGACTCAACCTCAAATATATTTGTCCCAACTACCGTACTAACCCCATTGAAAGTCCAGAGTCAAACTTTATTTATGACTTTTCTCCCGCGTCATTGGAGACTTATCATCTTCACCTTTGATTTTACTCCCGCTAAAAACCACAATAGATCCCATTCATCCGAAAATATGTGAAAGAATGAAATATACTTTCCAGGCATCCTCCTCTGGCCCGGTAACACCCACCAGCTTGACTTTTTCCCAGTCCTTTCACCACGTGTGGCTTATCTCTCTTTGTATTATCCCCGTCTACCGCCACGCTTTCTTCCAACTCTCTTTGGTGCGTGGATTTCAAGAAGGTCATGAATGAGTATATATCCGTTTCACTCTGGAAGGACCCTTGTGCAACAAAATGCCTGTAAACTATTCTAACTCTGACCTATCCTTTATCCGTTCCCGTCCCGCCTGACGAGTGATGGGCCTTACGCTGGTGGGACTGACAGCGTTCCATCAACCGTAATTGCAGGTTTGAGAACGTGAGGAAACTGCAATGCTGAGGAATCACTCCGCCTGGAGTCGTTCAAAGTTCAACATGTATACGAGCCCATTACAGATGTCCCCACCGGGACGGCTGTGAGCGAGCGTGGGAGTAGTGCAAAACCTACTGCTTCAATATTATGCCTACCATTTCGCCGAAATTATATTTTAGAACGAAATAATGATGATTACTAATACCAGAATACTAATTTCCAATGAGATGAGAAAAATAGCGGAGGAAGTCTAGTAACGATCCCTGCGCCTCACCTCGTCATTGTTCCGTTTAGCGGAATGGGTTTTGGTAGCTTCATAAATCACTTTACTAGGCCTCACTATACCTATACTCCTTCCATCGGAACTGACTGCCGGGAGTTCGAGGGGTTCCCATGACAGCGGGTGAGACAAATGTGAAGACCTGGATTCAATATAATTTAAAAACACATATATACATGCGTATGCATTTATATAAATCTCTAAATAGTGTAAAAGTATGCCCATAAGTACAATACACTTGTTATAGTATGCAAATATAAATGTTTCAAAAAATAATTTCTCCTGTATTTCATGAATGGGCTGATGTGGGTTAAAGTAGGAAGGGGAAACTGAGTTGACAGGAAGCAGACCCACCCTGAGCCCCTTGCCTAGCCCAAGTCGATCCAGGCGAGTTCCATAGAATTTACATTAACTCACAGAAGGGATCCGGGAATGAATTGAATGGGCTAAAAATCCGAGCGCTATACAAGGAGGAGGAGGTGGCTTTTTCTCCGGGCTGACTCAGGAAACCCAGGAGAATTTCGCCCCCCCCCAACCTCTCTTTCCCTGTGAAGGTAACTTATGTTCAGCATTAGCGAAGACAGCCTGACACGGAACATTTTCCCTCCCGCTTTAGAAGGGCGTAATTTAATTTGAAATTCTAATTGCCCCCTCATTCCTCCCACGCATCNTGAAATTCTAATTGCCCCCTCATTCCTCCCACGCATCTATTCGTACACAGATACATATGCCCACGCAGAGGCACACACACTTGTCCACCCGTAGAAACAGACATACACATGTACCCCAGGGTTTAAACACATGCCAAGAGTTGAGTCAGCACTTTTTTATGATGACGCCGTAACACCCAGGGAGGATGACAACACTTTTTTTAGAGGAACCGGAAGAAATGAGGAATTTTTCCAGAAAGAACCAGTTCCCCTAATACCCCCAAAGCTACAGTGTATAACTTGGACGGAAGCACGAGCCAAACCGAGGAGTTTTTTCAAGCATTCGAATCATGAGAAAAAACGGTGGCTTCAGGCGGAAGGGAAAGCGTTGCTCAATATGTGAATGTACTATAAGGTGAGGTCGTCCACATCCAGGTGTTGTCCTATGAATAAGGTTCTATCTTTACGCTAGCACTACTGCTTTCTACATCACGGAACTTGAGTAATTCGCGTCGAGCTGAGGAAGAAAAGGGCTGTGCCTCGTGTCTACGCGTGTGTACTTATGTGCCTGTGTAAGTCTGTGTATGTCTGTCTACGTCTGTGTGTGCAGATATCGATCGAAGGCGTAACTGCCTGAGTGATAATGATGATGTGTGCCATATCGACGTGGCCATAATAAAAGTGACACAGTTTGAGCCGTTGCAAGTCTCCTATCCGATAAGGAAATGGTGGGAAACAAAATTCAAGGGAGTAAAACAAGTCCAAGTTGGATGGAGGGGAAAGTGTCAATTCTTTGGTTCCTGTCTTCATGCTACCCCCACTGAATCTACCCTGAAAACGCGCCAGTGTGCCCTCAACCCTATGCTAAGAAATGAATGAGGAGAGGAGCTTCTCAGGTTCCCAATCCTTCCCCCTTTATATATGACACATATGACAAGTCAGTGTAACTTGGCGCCTGTCTTGAGCCTCCACCGAAACTCAGTCACTCACTCACTCTCTTTGCCTTCCTCTCTGTAGGTATCAGAAGGACATGGGAAAGAAGAGACTTATTGTGGCATCAATTTTACTTGCATTTGGAGGGATGCTATCCAAGGAACATGGGATCACCGTGTTGGGGATCAGCTTCACCTGGGACGTCTATCTCAACCGATCCGTCATCCTAAAGTGAGTTGCCAAACTCTCTCTCTCTCTCTCTACCGCTCTCTACTCCTCATCTCCATCATCCTCCCGTCTCTCGGGAATCCTTCCCTCTCTCACTCAACTCCCGCACTGATGAGTTCGAATGGTCTCCCTCCAACTCTCTCACTCTGTTGGAATAATGACGACATAAGACTTTCCGCCCGTGTTAAAATGTCTCCATATCCACCTCTACCTATGCCTGCCCTACCCACACCCTGTGTCTCTTCCCTTAGCATGTTCTGTGTTGATGGGTGGGGAGGGGGAGGCTTAACTCATTTGTTTTATTTTCCCACTACAGCTATCTGAGGACACGGAAATTCTGTACCAGGATGTATTATCTCTTCCGACGACTATTTATCATTGGATTAGGGGTAAGCTAATGACTGTGGCGGTTCCTGGGTACAGCTACCAAACACACCGAGGCTCCTACCAAGTCATCTCTCATGCTCCTCTGGGGGGAGGGGTGTTAGGCTTGAGACGCAAAATAAATCCCCGTGCCCTCTTTATTAACTTTTATAACACGGCGTATATGTTGCACATTTCCTGAACGACGGGTTACGTAACTCTCCATCCCTAACTTGAAGATTTTGATGGGGATTTTGGGCGGGTACTTTTGTGTCTGTCCAACTCCTTCTTGTAATGGGTTTTGCAATTGGGCCTGTGAAGATGGGGAGGGGGTGACAATCCTTTTTCTTGTTGAAACTGTGAGCAAGGACCCACCCTTATATGGGGTCATGCACACTCGGAAAAGTTGAAGAACCCACGCCAGGAGCCCACCTGCACCCTAACACAGCTCACTCTCCCCAACTGTACACTTCCGGCTATTATCATATTTTTTTCTCCTACGACATCGTGTAACACGGCACGGCCAAAGGAGTCGGGAACAGGAATTGGAGCTTCTGAAAACGAGATATTCAGAAGGACGGAGAAAGTATGAGGAGAAAGTCCATGTGCAACTTTTCTCTTACATTCACGTCCATACCGACGTGAAAACAGGACTTTTTCCAAGTACAACCCATATTCTTGTTCCCCATTTCTTTTTGCTCTTCCTTGGGATCGATAAATTTATATATCTATATGTTTGTGGAACTATCTCACCGACCTCCAAGCCGGCATTTCCCTCCTGCTCCTCTTCTACAAGGGGATATAAACAGGGAGGGAGAGCCTGGCTGGAGATAAGAAAATAAATTTGGCGAGGCGAAAAAGAGCAAAGCAGTTTGTCTGCGCGCTCTGTTAAAATTTAATGCGGAGGTGGAGGGAGGATTTTTAATGGTGAGGACGGTTATTAGGAGGATTGTGTTTGCGTGTGTGTGTGTATGGAAGTTGGGAAGCCGGAGCCACTCAGCACGTCGTCAGTTGGCATTATTATTTTTATGCTCCCGCCTTGTGCCGTCCGACAAAATCCCCGCCCTCTGGTATACTGGGGTGGTTTACCTAATGAAATATAGTGGTGAGCCTATCTGTGTGAGCTACATAAGTTTTCAGAGACGTAAGGTCCTCCACGACCATGGGTCTGCCAGAAAGCCACAGTGTGGGCACACATCCCGCCCAACAGTATGTAACTCCATGTACATGATGGGCTGTGCAGTGTAGAGAAGACTTGGGAGGAGCCTTACTACCAGTGCTACCACTTAATTTTAGTTGTTATTACTATTTTGACTGTTGTTGTTGTTGTAGAAGCTATATACCTAGTTGTTGTTCTTTCCGGATAATAAGGTCATAGGAAAAGTTGCCACTACAATTAGGGAATATATTTTTCCCCAGGGATTAGCTTTTGTAACTTTTCGCATCGTGATGCTCCAAGGGTCGCTTCCACAGTTCTCCGATCAAGATAATCCAGCCTCATTCGCCCCCTGCAAAGTCACCAGGTATTTCAACACTAAAAACAACAAGTCTGCCAAAGAGCTAACCCATGACAATGACAGGCGGTTGTGGAGTAATGGGAACTAAATATACCAATGTAAACTTTCCCTTCGACTCCAATGGGAGCTGCTACAACCGGACTTGATAGTAGATAGTAGGAACTGGAGAAGAAATGACTGGGGAGTGAGGGGGCCGGCAGATGGGTCGGCTTTGCCTTATTATCCTTCATAAAGGCTCCACCAGCTTTGAATTTCCAGTCTGGCTGGCGGGTGGATGGACTACAGAGAGTGACTACAAGAGGAGACGAGAACCTAGTATAAGCCCACTGCTCTGAGCCGGAAGACCATGGGCTGGAATTTTAATCCGATCCCTGGCTAATTAGATGAGAGTAACATATCCATGTGGGATTCCCCCTAGATGATGATCCCGCGGATGACTCAAACGATGTGGCTTGGAGGGAACACTGCTGCTTTTTGGACAGTTCTGATCCGAATTAGCCAGGTGACTTTTCCATATGGCTAGGGTAGTGAGTGCAGCCTGGAGGGAGTAATTACCCCCTCTCCGTACACAAGATCTCTCTGTAGCCATGGGGACAGCGGCATCAAATAACAGCGGAACTCAAATAATCTTTCATTCACCGCCTACTGCTCACAGTCAGTGAGAGTTTCATCCGTTGTTGGATGGAGCCTCCGACTTTGGGTTAATCAGCTCCGAGCCGCCGCCTGTCAGTGTATGTGTGGGACTCAGTCAGACCGCCGAACCCCCCGCTCACCACCGCTCTATAAGGCTGGGAGGGAGCGGTGCGGAGAGGTAGAAATGTTATTTTTGTTGGCTAATCAAGTTCCTTCACTCCATCCTGGAAAAGGTTCAGGACGTTTGCCTACTTGCCCGTCTTCAACTTCTGGCTACTCCTGGCCCCTATCTCCCTCAACTATGATTGGCAGATGGGCTCCATCCCGTTGGTAGAGAAGTGGACGGACATTCGGAACCTGCCCTGCCTTCTCTTCTACTCCGCACTCTTTGGGACGGTCGTGTATGTGAGTGTGAAGGTAATGGATTCAAATTTACGCTCTAAATATGTACTTACTCCTTCTAATGGCCACTCTATCCATCATGTCGTGTATTCATGTTTGTTTATGAATTTTTTTGAGATAAGACTTGTCCGTCTGGCATAAATATATGCATACTATGCTTGGCGGTTGAAGAGATTTTTGCGGTTATCTATCTCAGCTCTCTCCGTCTCCTACTGGCGCAGTGTTTGGATTTACGGCTGGGTATACATAAACGCATACATATGTGCATATGCATATGTATGAATATGCCTGTCCTTGTGTACAGTCACATATGTACATGTGTGCGTTTACATGTCCATCCCTAATATGCGTATGTACGCACATGTACCTAACTGCCACATATATGTTTGGCCATGAAAATGGACGTGACTTGGGTCATTACGCGCCCAATTTTTCCACTCCAGTCAGCAGAGCTCCGGCTGTGATGTAGTGGCCCTGGTGAGTCAGGGATGGAAAAGTCAAAGGATGGTTTCGTATTACACAAACAAGAGATCGATTCTCTCTTTCTCTCTCTCTTTCTCTGTCCCTCTTCCTCTGTGAAACATGATAGCTGATATTGTTTTCTAGGGAAAGACTCGGAGGGATGTGGTCCTCGCCTTGGCATTCCTCATCATCCCCTTCATACCCGCATCCAATCTCATGTTCCGGGTGGGATTCGTCGTTGCCGAGCGGGTGCTCTATATTCCCAGGTAAGGAAGGGCTTCGCCGTTTCACTTTCCCTCAATCTTAACTTCCTTCGCTCCGGGCCCATTGCACTGGGGGAATGGATTGCGCGATGAAGACAATGAAAAGCGCTCTTCCTTTCCCTCGCTGAAGCCGGAAATGGCTGGTTATGCATGTTTGTAAATATATCACGGTCCGTGATGCGTGGACACAAGGTCCATGCGTGCGGGACACGGCGGTGCGGTGGCGGGAAAATCCCACGAGACCTGTTGACTTTGAATTGAGTAAACCTCTTTTGAGAATTGGAATAGCGGAAGGACCCATGGGATGATCATGGTGGAAATTCGAGTAATTCACTTGGAATAGGAAATCCGTCTGTGGTTCGTACCCGAGAGTCAGTCCGAGAGGCAATACCCCAACTCACCTTTTCTAGTACATGATCGTGAAGCGGGGAAACATGTGTATGTGTGTGTTTGTATGTTTTTGTGTCTGTAAATGTGTGTGTCATGCGGGTGTCCATGTTCATGCTTAGACGATCCCTCATGTAAGCACTGGCTTGGTAGGGTGGGGCGGTGGAGTGTAATGCCATGCGGAAACACGGGGGGGAATGGACCTGGAATAATGGGATGCCGTGGTTAAAGGGTTGGCTCGAAGTTTGACTTTCACTTTTCTGTAGTAGTAGAGAGCTACTATTGTGCCGCTGTCCTCCTCCATGCCTCACCCCCCTCCCCCTGGTTGAATGAAAACAAGTTAAACATATTATATACTTGAGCTTTCCGCCGCCACCGCCGCGGGTCCCTTCCCTTTCACCACACTGAAGAAAATGGTTTGGTTGATCCAAAGTTGAATGCTTCCATCATTGCTCCTGGCCACGTTCCGCGCAGAGGAGGTAACGAGGCCCTCACGTACCACCATTGTCAATAATAGGGAGAGACGGGCTCATGCCCGTCTCTCCTCTGATGGAACACCGACCGACTAAGTCATGCAGCTTTTAGCCTCCGTTTCTTCGCCAGCCAGTCGTTACTCTGGGCTGAGCTCTGTGCTGGTGCTCTGGGGAAGTTTGCATTTTTACCCGCATGAGTGCCGATGTGAGCCTGTAACATGTGGATGTTTCCGACTGTGTGCGTATATTTGTGTGCATGTGTGAGCGTGAGAGCGTGTCTCTACGAGGCTGTGCATTGGGCTGCGTGCACTGTATGCTTACACACGTACGTAAGGCTTATGTATGTGTGCACGTATGTATGATTCTACGTGCACGGGATTTGTCTCCATAGTCATACATCCATCCATCCATTGTGCATTTTCATCCAGGGGCACATAGTTGACTCTATGCATGTTTTCCTCGGATATCCCCGACCCTATGTCTGTGTGGGGGTAGCCATGTGTAACCACGTAAGTCTGCGGGTCTTCCAAGGTGGGGTACACGTACAGGGGGAGCGGGGAAACAACTGTGGACGTGGGACTCGGTATGAATGGAAGGACGAAAATGAATAGAGTGCGGGGGATTTCATGTATATGTGTACATATATTCATATGTATATATATATATATTATTTAACCAGGGTAACATCCAAAGGAAATTATCTCCACCGCTTTTCTTTGAGTTGTGTGTAGTACCACCTCCATGTTCTACTCTCCTTGTCTGCCATCTTCGCTCCTTCGGAACGAAACGAGGAGCATGGGCTACATGGGGAAGGTGTGGAGATGGGAGGTGGAGTGTGTGGGATAGGGAGGAAAATAGAGCAGCAGTGGAACTGACGGGGAAAGAATCAAATCTGTGGAGCACAATTGAAAGAGTTGGAGAGCCACTCAGAACGATTTTCGCTCCACTGCCCTCCCGTGCTCTCTCGTATCTCGCTGTGCCCGTAGCTCTCACTCTGTCTAAGTCTCTCCCACTAGTGTATGCTGTAAGACCCTTTACATGAACTCGGAGAGTAGCATATTCACATGTACATATACAGACCTTGAGACCGCCAGGTCTATAGACACAGACAGTCAGACAGCCATAGCCATGTCTATATACACACACAGGACGCTCAGACAGCCGTAGACATGTCTATACACACACACACACATACAAACACCTACACACATTCTCTCAACCTCCCCCTCCTTGCGGCAACTCTCATTTTTGGGAGCATCATTTAAACTGTTAAGATAGCTGTACACGTTTTAAATCAGTGTTTATGATACGTGGACGCGTAATTTAGGAGCTGAGCTGGAAAAAATGTGGCTGGAAAGCGAACTGCGCTGAGGCACGCAACTGGGAGAGAGATAAGTTGAGGGAGAGAGAAAGTGGGAGAGGGTGGAGTGGAAAGACTGGTTGGTGTACACACAGTAGCTCATCATGGATGGCATGTCTGCCCAAATGCATCAGTGCCTTTGCTCTACTCCCGCATTCCCACACCATTTTCCTCTTCTTCTCCTCCTCCTCCTCGTCTCTCTCCTTCGGAGAAAGGGAGGGAAACTCAAACATTTTGATGTTCTAAATGCAATTTTAATGTGTGAACAACTCGTCTGCGGCCGCGTCAAAAACTTTCCCAACATAGAAGAGAAGAACACTCATAGATTATGTAAGGAGGGGGAAGGGAGACAGAGACCTAACCGCACACATGGAATAGATCCACGCAACCGGCCCAAATGTACTATGAAAGTAGACACACACAAAGAAACTCTCTCACACATTGTCACTTGAAGGTGACCCGCCTGCCCTCTCAGTATCATCGTCGTCAGTATGATGTAGGAATGATCAGTCGGGCCTTGTGGAAGAGAAGGCTTTCGAATGGTGAGGGATAGAGAGGAAGGTAGGGAGTTAGAAGAGAGGGAGAGGGCAAGAGAGAGAGAGAGAGAGAGACAAAAATATATTTTATAGCCGTCGGTGTAGGAGGAGAAGGGTAATTGTTTTCTCACTCGATAAGGAACCATGAGAAGAGAAATGATAATAAAACAGGGACCAAATGGTCTGTGTCACGCATCGCGAGGAAACTTTTCATGAGAAAGAATTGCACTATAAATCCCACCCGCCCTAGCCTCCTGCCACTCTCTTATATGGTCCAAGAATGAAAACCATTTCTAGACATCATCAGTCCACAGACAATCGGATCAAAAAAATCTCTCCGCTGCGCTGCTGGGAAACCGAGTCGGGACATTGTCTGGATTACGTATATACGTTTGTCCTCGTCTGTCCACCCGCGATCAGGGGCTTTTGTGGAGGTGAGCGTGCTGGTGTGCGCGTAACTTTGTGCCTGTGCATGCTAGTCCATGTGTGCCTGTTTCATGGCGTTTGTGTATGTTGTTCCATGGGTGGCCGTGTCTGAACTTGTGTGTGAGTATGTTGGTCCATGTATGCCTGCGCGT
>WJFA01000905.1:0-27458 GCA_009870155.1 Pseudobourletiella spinata | reverse complement strand
ACAGATCGGTACCAGTGGTATATTCTTAAATAACTCGCCGAGACGAATCGTTTGGTACCAAAGTTTCCAAAATTCGAGAGTAGTTGTCAATTTTTGGTCGAAACCTCGTGAAGTTACTCATTATTGGCGGTTAAAACGGCGTACCACAGTATACAAACGCAATACATACCTGCGAATCCGACGAAGTGTTTGTGAAGAAATACACGTTACTGATTTGTCTTTTCGTCGGCGGCTTCCACGACCACTGGTCCGATGTGGTTGCAGGCGATCCTGCTACTGAATTATGGGCATTTATCATCATTGCCATACCTCGCCAGTTATTTATATACGCCTCCAATCCTACGTCCTTCATAAGTTGTTCCCACATCGGTGTTGCCGGACGTCGAACTTCTTGTATGCTGCCGTCGTTTCCGAACATAATCTGCACATGCAATTTTCCACAACAAATATATGCACATACAAACAAGTGATAAATGTTGGAGACACAAGCAATACCACATTCAAGTGCGCGTACGGAACCATTACTACTTATATGTATACACATACTTTACTGGAAACTTTACCTCCACATTTTCGTCCTACTGCACACTGTCCTCACAAACGTTCCCGGGTTCATCTGTGTCAATAGGATGTGGGGATGACATTGTTGTACGAATATGCAAACTCACAAAGTAACACTAATTAATATGACAATTACTTAATGTTTACTGTGCAATTTGCAATCCGCATGACACCTTCACTGTAGGATCGAAGCGTCTACTATGCACGCGGCCCGCACGCTTTCCTCACCATAACGGACACTGCGACGGTTACGAAAGTGCAGTTGCCTTTCCTCCCTTCGGCCTCGCAGTGGACGCCATCCTTTGTGTGCACCTTCCCGCGTAAGCGGAGCATGTGTTACCACTCACTGCCCGCCCGCTTCCACGCATTGTGTTCTGTGTTGACGTTTTCCTATGTGGTATATACGTTGTCCAACTTGCACGTTCGTTAGAAGCCGAGCACATGTACTGCACTGTGAATCTATCACCGCGAATTTCTCCGGTCGGCATGAACGACTTTGTTCTGTTAATTAAAGTAAATATTTTGAGTAATTTTCATACGCTTGTCTTACCCAACGTTGGACAGGAATTCCAGTGCGAGGAACCGCTATCAAACTCGTTTGGGGTTGAGTAGCGGCCGGTCATTCGTGAAAAATAGTCAACTGGGAGTACTTTTTGACTTATTTGCTACACTTGGGACATTGTTGACACCAGATGATGACGCAGATATTATTCTTGGTAAGTAATTTTAGCAATACTATTAGCTCACATAAGTGTTGCTCCATGTCCACCTGACCGGTCATGTTGTTTTTAATACGTAAAACATCCTTCGTATGCACAGTGTCAATCGTGCCGCGGGAGTTCGGGCACGCTGAGATGTCCTTCACCAACTTTCGATCATCATGGTCCATTTTTCATGGTGCACTTTTATAAACAACACCGAGAAGAAGTTTCTTTTGCAACCGCACGCATGTTTTCACATGTTGGAGGGCCATGTTCTGCAGATTCGGGACGACCGTTACTGTTTACCTTTCGTTGCTGGCAGACGGACGAAGATATTTCCGACTATTTCCGCTGTCACAACACTCGGGTTTACGTGTAGTACGTATACTTCCTGTGGGCATTTCTAAAGTGACCCAAGTTTTATGGAAGCAGTACTCGAGCGTAGGTGGTGGAAACCATGACCATCGGATGCAGAAAAGGAGTAGGCATAAATATGCCGACATCAAAGTTGCTTCGACATGGAAGCAGGGGTCTGAGAACCCCTCGTGTGTGCTCCGATTATGCTGTCAACCCTGAGAAGGTGGCTTATCGAGCGCCCTTTTCTTATACTGGCTTATGCAACATCCCTAAACGGTCATGGCAAAACTGGGGTTATTAAACTTGGGGAGCAGAGGTGACGACAACACAAGAAAACCGCGTCCCCGAATGCGCTTGCGCCGGAAAACCGTGAACTCTGATCACTGTGGAAATGCCGGATGGCATATACGGTTATACGATTTCGATATCCCAATTTCGGAACCGTTGAATAATGATTGCACAGTGTCTCAAGACCATTTACTTGAAGGCTGTCTACAATACTTGCTTATTTTCCTCAGCTTACGTGTAGAAGAACAGAAAGTTTGTACGGGCGCCAAGTAAAGTGGAAAATGGCAGTCTGACTTTAATTTACCACTGCAGAACATTCCAGTCGTTTCGTTTTGCAAAATAATTACGTAGGGCAATTACTTCATGTTCGAAAATACTTTGGTGTACACATTAGTTCCACAGATTTCAACGTGTTTGTCGGGATAATGAACGGATTCAGACGTAAGGAGACTGTTTTCGTGACAATTTGTACGAATGTTCGGAAGGCAATGGTCAGGTTGCTATGCAGCAGGAGTTAGTGGGGAAGGATTAGCGGTCGTAATCGTTTTCGTGCCTCCTATATGTATGCTTAACCATTTTATTTATAATGCCAACGTTCATCCTTTCCAACGAAGAAAAAAGCCGTGGTAGTGGTTCTTGCTGTGTTCCGGGGTGCTTTGGAACTCGGTAAGTGTGGTGATGTAGTAACTTTGCAGTTTATACAATGAAGTAAAGAAATAAGTACTTTGCCGCAAAATGTGCGCAACTTCTTGACACTGTGAAGCGAAAAAGAACACCGGCCCAGCCCAATGTGGAAACTGATGCGTTCGTTGAGCTGTCGCCCGATACCACTCGACGATGCGACACACGACAGCGACCTTATGTTCCGGTTTAACCCGACGATGACGATGCGACGACGCCGAAATAAGATACTGAGCTAATTGTAGGAAGCACTGGTTCGTGCATAACGAAATATTGATATTTGTGTCCACGGGGTCGACGAGATTACATTTATGGCAGTCATCATGGAATTAGTGGTATTCTGCTTACACGGAGTTAATGAAGTTTCCGGTTAATGGAAAGTCAGAAAAGCAGTTCATCAAAGGAATATACTAAAAGGTAATGACGAATTTGTAAATCTCACTCATTTTTGCCTCCGATGTACGGAAATGTTTAGTAAAAATAATGATAATAATAATAATAACATTACAGTTTACTTGATCTCCGATTCTAGAAATACTACGAGGGAAAGCTTAAGTCCCATTGTCCCCCCAGTCTATTGTATGTCTGCGAAATGTGAAAAATCTTGTTTCCATCTCAATGATTCAAGAAAAATACAACATTTAAAACATTTCTCGTTGGCTCCAGAATTTTAACGATGCTTTTAAAAATAGCAACCAAAACATTGTTCTCTGTATTGTAAACTGTTCAACAAAGTACTTAGACAAGCAAATAGTATCACGCTAGAAGTAGAGTGATACCTAATTGTGATTAATTAATTTTAAACGGTTCCTTTTTTAATTCTCAGCCTACCGGGGACAGGAAAATCTGCTATTGCAAAAGAATATGCAGTGGAGAACAGGAAGGGCGCATATTTTGAAATCTTTTGTTCTGAACTCCTGTCAAAGTTTATTGGATATTGTGAGGCACAATTGCGTACTGCATTTGAAGTCGCCCGATTTCATGCTGGGATTTGGTTTTTTGGTTGGTGAAGAATTTTTTTCTACTGTAAGCAATTATTGAAAACATTCTATTTTATATCATTTACGCAACTCGCGTAATATAACACTTGTTAATCTCATTGAATCGGAGCGCAATCCTTATGTTCAGATAATCGCTACATCCAACTCTACGTGGGAAGATCCGTAGTCCATTCGCAGAAGATTTTAATACCCAGTGTATGTTCCTCTGCCGTCTCAAGAAGAACAATTACAATTGCTTCATCTGTTCCTGAGAAATATTTCAAATCATTTGACCGCAACCGATTTCTTGAAATTTAGATTTTCGAAAATTGGCCCAGGGCTCGAAAGATTATCCTTGGTCCAAATATAAACCAGTTAGATTTTCTAAAATCAGCATCTGTAATTTTCTAACAGATGATAATTATCAAGCTGGATTAATTCTTGCACGAGCAGCTTACGCTGACATACACTTCGACAGAAGGCAAGGCTATAGATAAGCAATAAGAAGGTTGGGCGGACTCGTACTGCAGCTCCTCAACCACAGCTGTGACATAAAGTGGAGCGTGTAAACAATGCAGAGCGCGTACATACACGTCCGAGGAGACCATTTAGGATAGGAAGAGATATTTATTGAATCTAACTACTCTTCATGAATTGAATCCTTTTGTTTCTATTAATATTTGATTTTACCTTCTTCATAAGATTTAAGTAATTCACTTTAATGCACATGCGAACTTGAATGAATGCTCTCAAAACCTGGTCCTCAATGGTAGGGAATTTTTTATGGATGTGGAATAGCAGCTTCTTAGCACAGTGACGACGTGACTGATATGTAACCAGCTTAATGAAAATACAGTCATCGTCAACATTACTGATATCACCAACCGATTGATTACAGCTTCGTTCCTGCAAGAAATTTTCAGTTGTGAAATATTTAAAATGAGTTATTAAAATTGTTGATTAAAGCTACCGCATTATTAAAATCTTCAACAAAGTTATCCTCAGCCTCAATTGGTTGTACAGCCTTTTGCCCAAGAATGCCAACAGACATAACATAATTACATTCCTCTTCATCCTCAACGTTCATTCCGTTCGGTAACTTAAAGTGTGAACCTAAAATTACTAATTTCAGACGATAACGAAATTCTGTTGCGGTAGGGTGTGAATTTGGTCCACCAAAAGCTCGAATCCTGGAAAAAAACTTTCCAGGCAATCTTGATCTAGTCTGGCTGTCAGTAAGTAAGAGTATTGAATGACCTTCCTAAGCTTATGATTTAAAGACAGCAATGAAGTGATAGATGTGATGAAACCACTTTGACAAGGCAAGTGTGATCGCATAGATTTTCCCGTCTTTGTCTTGAATCTCATGTCCTTCAAGAGCTCGCGGAGCAAATCTAGCGCTTCAATTTGTTTCCAGTAGCCACTGCCTCCAAATCCAGATCGGTATTTGTTCGTGGTGTCTACTTGTATTCGGGAATTCAAGACATTAAATCCATTATTAATTATTTTAAAAGAATTCCAAATGCTTGGATCCTGGGGGAAAGTTTTCCAGACTAAAGAGGCCATTCGATGAGAAAAGAATTGTACTGCCGGACGAACTCTCATCCTCTAGGCTCCCGAAATTTCCAATGATTGTGCGGAAAATTTGGGGAATAGTTTCAGCCCTCCCGAGCCATTAGTCGTAGCCATTTTTTGTAGAACCTTTTTGTCGACTTCAGTTTCATTAGGTAAAACTACACCATGATCATCGGAATTACGAAAATACTCCTGGATTTATCGGCGGGATTCGAAAAGCAGCAACTATTATTTCAAATCTTCAGATGTTTCAGAAGAGTCCGATTTTCCCCTGCAAGGTCACAGACCATGGCCCATATGCGGTAGCCTGACTTCTCAATTCGTGTGATAATCTCCAATAACCGTTTTTCCGTCATTTCCGAGTTGAATTTGTAATATATGGGATGTTTCCAGTTTAAAAAGAGGCCCCGAATCATAGCAGCCTGAACTTTGGAGTTGGAGGTGATGCATTGAAACTTTGGGTCGACTGTGTAGGCCGAATCAGTAGCCAGCTTGTCAAATGAAAGTACCGCTACTTTACACATTTCACTAATTTCAGTTCCCTTGATTTGAATTGCGGTCAAAACGTCTTCAAGGACTCCTTCATCGCAAACAAATTTATGGCTCCATTCCCTTAATGTGCGACGAGCTGGTATAGGTAACTGAAATACCTTCTTCATTTGATCGTACGCTTTTGGGCTGATACTTCGTACTGATAAAGCTTTCACGATATCAGTTGTCTTCCAATTTATCCTTTTTTGACCAGCTAACATTCTCTGGTGGATAGCTCAAACAAATCTAGACATGGACTTAACTTCAAGTTTGAGTTTTTAATTTTGGAGAAGTAGTCCCATTATCTTGCACTTGCTGCGCCCCAGTACTTTCTCACAGCTGTCCAGCTTTTATTTCAACCTTTGGATTTGGTTCTTTAGATGATGAAATTCCGAAAATGAATGAATGTCAAAAAAATGCACATCCGTTGAAGCATACATTTTTCTCATCACTTAATTCATTGTTCGGATTGCAGGCTTCACTATCAGATAGAATTGGATCCGCTACAGCTGTGAATTGAGAATAAGTGTAGTCATTATCCCATTTGGGAACAGGAATTACTGTGATTCTGAATTCACTACTTACTTGCCTCATCAATTAGTTCCCTGATAAACCTTTTCTGAGTTCTCTTTTCCGCTCGTCTCTGCCGTTGAATACTAATTTCAATAGATTTACGGGAAGGAAATACAGTTGGTACAGCTCCGACTTTAAGTAGTTTTTTTGAGGAATGCGAAGAAGTTCCGACTTTAAATCTCTTTCATAGTCACTGGCGACGAAGTAATCCGAACAGATCCTAGCAATTCTGAAATTAACTTTATCTGCTCGTTTTCATTTTGCGGTCCATTGCTTAAATAGTGTGCCTTCCTTTGGGAATCTATGAAATATCAGCTCAAAACCACGAATTTTCTCAGCCTTTTCGGCATTTTTGCACTCTGCTACGGCACACGTAAATGGCATTTTCTTGATTTAAATGTCGTTTGCCGAGTTAAGTACAATTAAGGCCGGGGTATAACAGCTGATTTCTCTTCAAGCACAGCTGTTTCGCGCGCTGCGGCTCGCTCCACTTGACGTCATTTTTGTTTGGGTAACGCCCAACTTGCGGTTGGGTGGACATCCGCCCAACCTTCTTATTGCTTATCTACAGCCTTGGACCGAAGGTACCACAGATGAGGTGTAACACTTGTGTAATCTTATATACAAGAAAGCCACAGAGTAAGTCACGAAAGGCGAGGACGACACAAGAAGCCATGAGCTATTGGAGTCCGAGCCTCAGTCTCTGAGGAGCATAGGGAAAGTTAAGAATTCTGCCAAGCGTAAGGTTAAAGAGCTGCGTTTAAGCAAGTGACGATTAAAGTGGTTGTCTTGTGTGCTAGTTATCCTAACTATATGCCATGGCTCGAGACTAGCGTCTATGCTAAACTAGAATAATAATTAGAATAAGTAAGGCGTAACTCGTAGAGACTGCAACGGGGGATGAACTTGAATTGGTTAACTCAATTTGGATGAAAATTTCAAAAAAGTTGAATTTGCAATTTCCCATTTAAAGTCTAAAATTATATTTTTTAGCGCTGGCGATCATAAGACATTGTAAAAATTTATTTTTGAGTGATTTCGCACAAGTTTGTAAAAAGTGAATTTTTTGAAAAAAACCAAAGGGGCGACAATTGGGCACACGAAGAAAATCCTTATGGGAAATCTCATATTAAATTCCCCAGAAATCAATTTCGTGACATCTTATCTTTTTCAATAATTTCCATAGAAAACGACATTTTTTCATCAAAATTAAGCGCCGTATTTAGAATTTCCATTCCCAATGACACTGCCACATCGTAGAAGTCAATTTTAACTCATTTTTCAAAAGTTTTTAAAAAGTAATTTTTTCCAACAACACCAAAGGGGGGACCCTTGGGAGCATGAAATTTCTTATGGGAAATCCCATGTTAATTTTCCCAAAACTGATTTCGGTGAATCTTCAAATTCGATTTATTCCAGAGCTAGGCTTTATAGTTGGGCGAAAGGTTCAAGAGTTGTATATGCTAGGGGTGGGTAACATGCCCTATTAATCCCAGTTCAATCCCCCATGTACACAAGCTTACCCTCCTGTTCAGGCCATGAGAAATTCGAGGGCAGTGAGTGGTACCATTCGACGCAGCTCGTCATGTTGTTTCTGTGGAACATATTATTTTGCAGAGTGACATAACGGTTTTAGTGGGACATGACCGTAGGTACATGTTTCCGAGCGGCTATCTTACCGCCAGCAGGTTTTCCTCCATGCCTTTACGGTCATTGGTTAAAATATAACTCATCCGGTATATATCGGATGAATTGCATAGACAAATGTCGGATGTCGGCTGGATTGGGGCTTCCTGTGTTATTTCCTTTAGTGACTGAGACTATATCCAGTCTGGCTTAATGTAATTCATCAAGTTTACGAAATTTCACTCCCGTATTTCGGGACGTTTCACAGTAATAGGGGTGTCGGTGTTGAATAGGCTTTTCCACTCCTATTTGCTGTCTCTTCAGTGTCCTTTTTTATCGTCTCATCTCGTTTAGTCATCCTCAAATTTGCTCATGAAAACTGACAGGTATCTTCGGTGACTCATCTGATATTCTCACAGAAGCAAGTGGGCGTAAAAGTACATGTAGTCGCAATAATACATGCCAGTCAGCATCTTCTGCCCGCAATTGTTTGTGGACGCAAGTTATTGAAATCAACCGTTTCCAAAATTCTGAACTCTGGCGCTTTTTACCCAAATACGGGAGGTAAGTGTTTTCATACACTTTCACGTATAAAATTTTCATTACCCTCATAAATCTCCCAGAAGGGAATGCAAAAAATATTGAATACATGAAAAATTGATTTAAAATATTTGGAAATAAGTAGAGACCGCTTCAGGCGCAAAAGCGCTTTAGAAAAGTCACTCATTGGTACTACTACTCATAAGACTCACACTCACCCAAATTCCACTTGCGTACAAGCGACATTCAAACATAAAATTATGTCATCGGAAACTTGTAAAGTTAAGGCAAAGCGTAAAAATTGTGGAATGCTCCATGCTGGAAAGATGGACCCAATAATATTCGTGTCAATTACCTGAAAATGATGAGCTTGATTTAATCGTTTTTGTGTTGTACAGATCCCAATGTCGGGTGATCAAAGGACTGTTATAAAGGGAAATCCATCCCAGTATGTGAAACTCAATGTCGGGGGATCCCTCTATTACACAACAATCGGAACGCTGACGAAGATGCAGGACACAATGCTTCATGCTATGTTTTCCGGTAGAATGGAGGTCCTTACCGATTCGGAAGGTACGTAGTAATTTACGCTATGCATGATGATGATGAAGATGATAAATTGTGGGGAAAGTAATGAATCATTTCTTAATTTAATGCAATGTGAAATACTCTCCAGGTTGGATCCTTATAGATCGTTGCGGAAAACATTTCGGTACGATGCTAAATTACCTTCGAGATGGCAATGTTCCGCTTCCCAACAATCAAGAAGTAGAGGAAATTTTAGCTGAGGCAAAATTTTACTGTATTGCTGGTCTTGTCAATCACTGTGAGAAAACCATTGAGACGCGGAAAATGGGATTAGGAACTA
The DNA here is from genome assembly GCA_009870155.1 of Pseudobourletiella spinata. Lineage (NCBI taxonomy): Eukaryota > Metazoa > Arthropoda > Collembola > Symphypleona > Bourletiellidae > Pseudobourletiella > Pseudobourletiella spinata. The sequence continues at coordinate 18,177 of WJFA01000905.1, read as the reverse complement.
TTTGCCAGGTTCCATTCATAACATCAGAGGACGAGAGGAAACTTTTCATTGCAGGGGCGACGAAGCCAGTGGTGGAATTGCTGATAAATCGTCACAACAATAAGTATTCTTACACGAGGTTAGTTACGCCGAGAAAATCAATAGACATATTTATGTTTATCATATATTAACGCCTGCCTCATGTCCCTCTGCAGCACCTCGGATGAGAATTTGCTGAAGAACTTGGAAATGTTCGACCGTTTAGCTTTGCGATTCAATGGAAGAATTCACTTTATAAAGGATGCCATAGGGCCATCTGAAATTTGTTGTTGGCGATTTTATGGGAACGGGAAGAAATTTGCAGAGGTTTGTTGTACCTCAATCGTGTACGCAACCGACAGAAAACATACCAAGGTTTGTTGCACTGTCACAACTTTTACAAGGTAACAACCTGTGAATGAGTAAGTGGTTCTTTCATGAAACATTTCTGAGTAGGTGGAGTTCCCTGAAGCGCGGATTTACGAAGAGACTTTAAACTCGTTTCTGTATGAAAACCGACCGGGTCCAGATCAAGAGCTAATGCGTGCAACGTCTGTCCGTGGTGGTGGGGGAGTTGTAAGTGCCGTAAATTGCACGTCGGATGAAGAGGAGGATCGTCTCAATAGAAGAATCGGACATAAAACTATGTTGAATCGATAACTCGTTGTATTCAGTCATGCTAAAAAAATTCATGGAGATTGACCAGTTCCGTTCCTTTGGTTATTGCATATTACCCGAGATGTGGTTGGTTGCATACTATGTATTAGTGACGGGACTTGAAGTATAAAATACTAATTCCCTGCGTATCTCAAGCTGGAGTCAGATGCGTGTTTAGAGGGAAGTTTGAAGAAGAGGATTTTCTTCTTCGTATTTCAGTTTGTACAAGTCAGGTCGAGGGACTCGTTTTACTGGAGGAAGGTGCAAAATGAATCGAATGCGTATTTTAAATACCTGAGAGTGAATAAAAATTTGAATCTTTCAAACTTATTCATGCGGTCCGGAGTGGCGTTTTTTCAACTTCGTACCATTTATCATTAATATAAATTTGGAAAACAAAAACAAAATAAGTACGTGAACACTTTTTTTTGCTTTTGACCATGAATGCGATTTTTGTGTTTCGTTTATTTTGTGAACAGGCGGAGACCACTGCGCTTGATTTTTACAATACTATAACGTATACCATATAAATAAAGGGAACTAATCACATGAAATTTGCACAGGCACGAACATACACATGACGAAATGTGTTGATCGCGATGACTGAGACTGTCATTATTATATATGTATATCATCCTAATAATAATGCTACAATTATGACATCAGAAAAGTGAGTGTGTATATCACCTACCATGTGCTCAACATTATCATCATCGTCGTCGTCATCCCAAGAGGAAACAAATATTTGTAAACATCCCCAAAAAACTGTACACTACACCAAAAACTAGATTCGAAATTAGCGCGGGATTTTTCATTATCCTACTAATAATAACAATATCACAATGAAATGCAAATTATCATCACAACAAAGCTGACAGTTAACCATTATATGAAATAAAAAAATACTACTAGAACAACAACAACAACCTATGTAGAAACAGGAAATACATATCGTCGTATCCTCATTCCACTTCTATCACCTATTAAAATTTATACAACATTGTGGAAAGCATTTATACGGATATATATATATATATATATCTACATGCGTACAAGAATTCATTATAAATATCACTACATGTGCCTCCCATGGTAAGTGTTCCTCGACCAGTTTTGTCCCATCAACATGCTCCATTATTACAGTCTACGCATAGGTACGTTGAATATCATGTGAGTAGTGGAGAAAATAGGTTTCCCTTCTGTAGAGGTGTATGTGTGTATATGTGTGTTAGTTAGTGCCTCAATGTACACGAATTACCTTTTCGGTAGTATTATTAATATTATTATTATTACTACTACTACTATTATTATTATTATAATTGTCTATATAAACGCGAGCGAAAACTTAACTTGCGAGCTACCAGAGAAAACTTGAAAAGTACAAAAAAATCAAGACTGAAATAATAAATATGTTTCCATTCGTCGTCAAAAAAAGTAAATCGTACACAATATTATATATGTATATATGTATGTTTGCCGTAAAAAGGCAAAAGGACAGATGTTTGCATTTTTTAAGAAATGTATACAACATTATTACGATCCATATTCGAATGGAATCAACATATGATGTAAAACAAAAGATCTATAGCCGGAAGCAGAGCCATGATCCATGGGAACTTAAGTATTATATTATGATGGTAATAACGACAACAAAACTTGTGTCTGTGTGTCATTCACCAAACGCAGTGAAATTGACGTGGAAAGATGACTTCTATCTATGATGAAGCAGTAGACGATTCCGTATATTTTGAATCCGCCACCCCCTCCCAAGACGCGATTCAGGTTTCGCTAAAGTTAGCATCAAATGATGCCGTGACAAATCCTTGCTGTTGCAACACGAAAAGTCTCTTCTCGACTGCTTCCTTATCTGGAATAAATAGGACAGGCCACATCAGCCGAATACTAAAATATGGGTAAAATTTATGAAATCCTTCTCCCCACACTCCCACTGCCTTCTTGCCCAGTCAAATATCCCTTACTTACATTTGTGCAGAAGCTGCTTCTCATGTTCCGATCCAACTTGCTGGTACAAACTGTGGAGAAGTATTTGGGCCGTCTGATAGCGCTTGCAGCACTCCGTCGGGTTGTCGAATAATTCATCCAAAGCCGCCGCTTGGCACTACACATTGTATACACGCATCAAATCAGTGAGAATTTCAACTCCAATTTCCTTATTACAACACTTTCCCTCCCGATTTTTTCAATACAATTTCCAATATGTAGCCATGTCTACATAGAAATACATAAATAAAAACTCACTTACCATATCAATTGCATGAGAATACAGTATCCGATCAGCATTTAGCTGTTGCTGATGGATCACGAGGTTTTGAGAGTGTGAGTGAAGTTTCTTTGTCGCATTGAAACTGGACTTGAACCGCTCATTTAACTGGGCCACAACCTAGTATGTATAAAAATTTGAAAACAAAATAATAAAAATACAAAGTAATAAAATTTCGAAAAATCTAATTATTTCACTTCCTCCCCATGCAGGGAAATAACATTGCCAATCTCATGTCAACTCGAATAGAAGGCACACTTACATGCTTCACAGCCGCTGAAGGACGTAATCGACCCTCTTCAAGATCAGTTTTGGCCAACCTGAGTGCAGAGGATAAGAGATGCAGTGACCGAACGTACAGTACGAGCTGCTCCGACTTCCCAGCACCTATCACCCGCCCGATCTTGCTATTGTTTTCCTCGATCCTACACACATACGTGGAGACAAGATTAAAACATAATATTATTATTATTACACAAATTTATTTCCACACCCCACACACATTTTGCAACACACAAAAGAAATCACGGAAGCGCAAACTGTTACAAAGTTTCATCAGATCCCGTTACGGTGCACTAACCTTGCATTATTAGCCTCTTGAATCTTGGACAATGGTGTACCCTTTGACTTGGCCAACTCGAGGATGCAGTCGACGAGTGCGAGAACAAAGTTTAACTTGGCCAACGTCTGGTTATGCTCCTTCTCCAACAAAGTTTCCTCCGTCAGCTGCGGGGGCTCAAAGTTGAAGATGAAGTGATCCGGCGGCGGGGAGGCGGCGAAGAGGACCGGAGCAGATTCCAAACTTGCTCTTCGCGGGGAGGAGGAGTTCTTGCTCACGACGGAGCCGGAGATGAACCCATGGGTATTCGCAGTTGCCGCACAATACTGAACAAGGGGGAAATGAGGTGGGGACGTGGCCGGAGACAGCGTGCTCTGGGTCGGAGTGAACTGGACCCTTGGCGGGGACAGTGAGCTCACATCCGGAGACCAGGTGCTGGACTTGTTTTTATTGTTGTTTTGTCCACAAGAAATGGAGTCCGGGGAGGCTCCCTTCGTCTTGCTGTTGCTATTGCTATTGGATTCCGATGACTTATTCGATGAGTTGGGAGAGTTCCTCCTCGAATTCGGCTCACTCTTCCCAATAGGTACAGGAATGGGTTTGGACTTTGGTACAATGGGAGGTACAATGACGAAGCCTGCAGTTTCGGGGGAGGATGACGGCTTATCCTCCTCCGCCGCCGCCGCTTTCTGTCCCTTCGGCACAGGGACGGGAGCCGTGGCCAGGAAGGGGTGAGAGAAAAATGCTCCAAAGTCCAGCCTCTCCTTGGGATTCCTCTTGAGGAGGCTGAAGAGCAGGTCGGAGAGTTCACTCGACGTCCCTGGAGGGATCTTGGGATTCAGCACAAGATTCTTCTCGTAGAAATTCTTCAGCTGCTGCGGCGTCTGAGCACTGAAGGGTGCCTTGCCCGTGAGGCACTGGTACACTATCGTGCCCAACGACCAGAGATCCGCCTTGGCATCGTACGTCAGTGACATGATCACCTCCGGGGCCATGTACATCGGGGACCCGCAGAGCGTGGCCGCCATCACGCCGTCCTGCAGGAATCGGGCGAAGCCAAAGTCGGCAATTTTCAATGAGATTTCATGCGGGGCGGGATTGGTCTTGTGGTACGTCAGGAGAATGTTCTGCGGTTTGAGATCTCGGTGAACAACGCCTTTGGAGTGTAAGGCCTGCATGGCTCCAGCCAATTGTCGTAAGAACAGGCGGATCGTATCCTCACTCAGAGTCCCCTTCCCGTTCAGGTAGTCCGCCAAGTCCCCGCCGTTGCAGTACTCCATCACCAAAAATACATGGTTCGGAGTTTCCCGACACTCGAACAGGGCCACGACATTCTCATGATGCAATGCCGTCAGCTCCTTCAGAATGGCAATTTCTTTGGTGAGCAGGGCTTGGGACTTGGCTAGATTTTTCTTTGTAATTGACTTGATGGCCACACACTGGCCCGTCTTCTTATTCTTACCCTTGAACACCATGGCAAAGGCTCCATGGCCGATCAAGTCCTTTGAATTGTACTCGTAATCACCCACCGTTTCACTCATCTTTTCCCCTCTTTGTTTTATTGGATCTTCCCAATAATAATAATTATTGTTACAGTAATAATCTTCAAAACTTACAAACTAAAAATTCAACAAATTTGTATACGCGCCCACAAACTTCCTCGTCACTTCACCGCCCTTTCGTACACATAATTCACATTATTAATCTAAATATATTTCCTTCTCGTCGTGTAATAATATAAAAATTCCTCTTCTCCTGCTGCTTCAAGCTTCAGATGATGAGCGACTGAAAACAAACGGATATATTTCTCGCAGCAAAGTCACCTATCCGTCTGTCTGTGTACGTTGCTTCTGCAGCTTTACGGCAGATTGTCTCCCTGCTCGCCCCTATATACATACCCAACTTCATCACTAGCCAACCATGTTATAGCAGCCTTTGTGTTTGCCTGAGTCGTGTATCTCCGCGTGTATGCATTTATGTGGGTTTGTGTATATATATATTTGTACGCATGTATGTGAATGTGCCTATGAGGTCGACCCTCGGCATCATCTTCTTCCTCAATCCCATATGAAAAGCTTATATGTTTTGTGTGGATTTCGTGTGCGAGCCGAGCCGGGCTTCACGTATGTACGTATATGAAAATTATATGTTAGACCCCCGTGGATACGCTAGCTGGCTGCATGTACATGGTCGCTGTAGAATCATAATAGCTTCATAGCCAGCAACCTAATCGTAATCATGTTAGCCGCCGCAGCTGTGCACTGCCTCAGGCCTCAAGGAAGGCTCCCCACCAAGGCAGCTCCGAACAGGAGTGACTTTATGCACACACACACACAACTCAAACAGTGCACAATAACCTGCTTCAGTAATAAGGGGCTGTTCACATATTACGTCATCTTTTTTTGGCCAAATTTTTGACCCCCTCCCTCCCTGTTTTCAATAGCGTCACCATAGGCGTTAACATTACAGCCCTGACCCCCTCCCTCCGTGTAAGTGATGACGTAATATGTGAACAGCCCCTAAGACATTTGGCGAACATATGCAGCCCAGCTGGCTTGTGCGCATCGAGCACCAGCGGGCCTTTCACAAATCAGGTAATGCGACCCTCACGGCAAAAAAAAATAAAGCTGTTTTTTTTTCATTTCAGTCTCCGTCCGCACATCCAGTTGAGTATGTGTGTGTGTGTGTGCTTGTGCATTAGGCAGTGCACACCTGGTTGTCACTGATTGCTTTACCAAAGACTCAAATTATTCATTCTGACCGCTTTAATTAACTCACAAACGCCCAGCTCCTATTACAGTTTTTCTTTGAGGGATAGTCAACTCGTTAGGGCATGTGGACGGACGTGTGTGCGGCGGGATAAAAGTGGTCAATCTGGCAGAATTTAGATTGAAGAATGAAATTAGTCGTCATAATTTACCTACTTGGCAACAACCGGTAGCTGGATATATAATAATATATCTTATACATATGTATGCATATGCATATAATATATTTTATATATGTAAATATACATATACGAAAAGGCCCTAACGATAATGTGGGTGGAAAGTTTTGCGATATATTATTATTTGTATTTGATTGTGAACAAAATGCAACGAAATTTGCAATATGGTTGACCTGCGCAGTAGCCCACCTATTTGCCTTGACTTCGTTGGGCGGTAGTTTTGGAAAAATTTAGGCGGGATTGAAAAGTATAGGATTGGAAAAGGTTTAATTTTACTTGTGGGCTTGATTTTCCTCGTTTTGCTGTTTCGTTGTTGAAATTACACTGAATTGACAATATTTCCACAGTGGATTGCGCGATGCAAATTTGCAAGTTGTAATTTGTAATTTGTGACTGTCTCTTCCAGGGTGTTTGAATGAACGGCGGCTTTGGCGCTTGTTTTTTGGAGCATGTAAACAAATATAACTGGCTGGAAAGTGAGGTGTATAGCCGAGAGCGCTACTATCATCTATAGGACTGACACGTACTGAACTCGTGACGTTTTAACTCCGAGGTACTACACCTATACTCGTCCAGTACTTGATCCCCGCCAGCTAATACACACATTTGTTGTCACCCCTATTATCAGCTGTGGGAAACGTGGGATAAGTTGCGAATAAAGTGACATTATTGTGCTGGGTGTTCAAGAGTGTGTGCATTTGTTTGTGTGTGACTATGTGTGACGAGCTAATGTTTATGTTTTTCCTTCGGAGTTGTTGGCGAATTTAAATTTGAGTCGTAATTATTACGCAGAGTTGAACCCACACATGAATATCCTCACAGTTTCTGTGTCGTCCTTTTCATCTGGATTCATCACGGCAGTCCCTTGCATCATCATATTCCAGTCATGGCAGACCACCACAATCTCCTTACGTGATTCCTCATGGACGTGTTCCATATAGAGGGAAGAACCATTATTGTGGATGCGGAGCGGAAAGTGTATATAATAGAACACTTGCTCTATCCACAACTCGCTTATAATCTCAACCCTTTTTTTTCTCGCATTTCACTTTTTTTTGCACCCGCCAACAGTTGTCATCCCGTTTGCTATACGTGCGCGGGCCTCAAGTTGAGCAAGGTACCTCCATGACCAGGCCGCGCGCAGTCTTCCCTGACTGACTCTTGTCAGTTCCAGCTTAGTAGTTATTAGAGGAACCACGTGAAAAGCTGGTGTGGTGCACGTGAACATTTTAGGGCGCTCGACCGGTTATGTACGTGTATACGCAGGCCTAACATTTTTAAGCACGCGTTTCACACGCACCAGCATTGCTAACAAGATTTTGTGGGACGGGAAGGAAGAACAGAAGATGCTTTTGTAACACTACCACTCGTTCCATATACTATATACTATATACGCTTATTTATAATTCCATGCAAAAGTCTTTGATAAATACGCGTGGGGAAAATCCCAGGAATAGCTGTTATACATATATGGCAGGCAAAAGCAGCTCTCGTATTAACGCGCAGTTTCTGCCCCACCGCCGAATTTCCTGGCAACCCTGAGACACTGCATTCTTGTGGAGGGGAAAAAGTTGAAACTATAACGCTCTCACTCGAGTCCATAACCTTAGAAAATCTGTATAAAATTAGGTCTGCGGATACGACGCACGGGTCGTGTGCGTACTTTTACTTTATAGATTTTCAACACACTCTATATATATTAGTTACATTACGATATGATATGTACGTGTGTAATGTAATATGTTGGAAAACGTTGTTTTCGACAAATATTCCATCCGATCCGTTGTGGCTGTTGTGACCCCCCTCCCAACATGTAACTGGAACTGGACACGCTCAAAACTTGCTGTTTCTGACAACAACGTGTCAAAAGGATGTAATTTTGTACATGGGCGTGTGTGTGTGTGTTATTTTGTCAAAGTATAAACCAGTGATACAGCAACCCTTGTTAGTCTTCATGTTCACCAGGCTGGCTAAAGCACGAGGTGATGGAGGTTATTGATCCAGCCCATTCACGTTTGTACTCTGTGTGTGTGTATATTATGAAGCAGTAATAGTTCATTTGCGGCTTCTGCACCACCAACCGTCATATGAGCCATCCAGCAGTTTTGTAAACTAGGAAGCACACGTGAAATGATGGAGGAGCATACATAGAGGGTGCATCAACCGACCGTTTGGCAAAGAGCAATGATGAGAGGGTCGTGGACGTCCCCATTAAAGTCTGATAATTAAATCTTATAGTGAGGGTAAACAGATTTTCTTTTCATCGTGTCGTCAACTTTGAACACACACACGCGACCGTATAGTAGACTTTGGCAGTTGGATGGATAATGTAGCTGACACATGCCGTCTCTTCATGATGTTGGGAAGGAGAGGCACGAAAGTGTGTATGGAACAATTGACTTGCTTTATTTCATCAGACTGATACAGTTAATGGTGGTCCACCCCGGCCCGGCTCATCGTCACAATCTGACGGCATGTGTATAGGCGTAAGGTATCAAAACATAATTTCTATTTTATTGAAAATGTAACCGCTCAGTTCATACACGGCATTCCAAATGGATCATACATGTGCACTGCACATATATGCAGCCGTGATCATCCCATAAGAATTATTTATACAGTTTCTATTAACTGGAACTGCGACGTTCCTCGTTGTTGTTGTTGTTGCTGCTGCTGCGAGCGAGCTGCAGCTGCTGCAGCAAAAAAGAACGCAATGACGCCGTTTGGATTAATAATATTATAATTCGTTTATTTATCCACTTGACCACAATCTTCACACATTGAAAAAATAAAGTAGTTCATGGAAATCAGCACACGCAGAAAAGTTTCTGTCAGACCCGCCGCCTTCACCATATTATAAACACGACGACCACAATTGAAGCGTTCACTTCACGGTTGCATTACACACACTGACTGAGCTTGTGACGTTGTTGTGAGTGACCACGGTATATCCTGCGAGCTATACTGCTCACGACGGGCAAAGAAAAAGAGACGCGGGAAATTCAAAAATGATTCATTTCAATTCAACTTCAAAAAAGTAACATGGTAGGAAAAGAGGAAGGAGATTTTGATCCATTTTCAGGGCGTCCATTATCCGAACAGACATGATTATATCCTGCGAACTATACTGGTCACGACGGGCATAGAGAGAGAGGCGCGGGAAATTCAAAATCATTCATTTCATCGCTATTTTAAAAGCACTACAGGGTCACAAAAGAGGAAGGAGATTTTGACCCATTTTCAAGGGTGCCCATCCAAATAGACCCAACGAATATTTTCTGTACAGAATCTGTCCTTTCGCATACAGGTCGAGCCTGCCTACGTACTTGTCATTTGTGTGGTCCACATAAAATCTTGATAAAATTGTCAACTGATGACGCGGAAATGTGAAACGTTCGCTCGCTCCTTCACCCTTGAGAGTGAATCACACCTTTTGCAAAAGTGTTTTATCTCCCATATGAATCACTCATCGTTCCAAAAACATTCAATTATTGAGACATGTATCTCAGTTTTGAACATGCGATCCAGCGGGTGCTACTGCTACTCCCTTGTTTCCAAAAGTCCTTGTTAAAACCTGTTCTTTCCTCCCTCATCTGTTCGCCCCTGCTGCGGAGAAGATGTCCGTCTGGAGAAGGGCGAGCGAGAAGAATTTGATTTGGTCTTGGTTGGAAAAGAATTGAACAGGGAATGGTTTTTGGACATGCCCAAAGAGAGAAAAAGGTCGTGAATTATGACGTTTTTTTCCTGTCTACAGTCTGACCAAGGTTGTCTAAAAACTTGGAGAGATAATCGTATGACCCATAAGAAGATATCACTTTAGAGAGAGACGTGGTGGTGGAGAGATTGAGCTGCAGCGCTCTGTACTATATACCATATTACGCCGTTAGGAAAAGAAAAACGGTAGCCCTGCTGCTGACTGTATAGATTTTATTCCCAATAATGCAGACTGCATATGTATTTTTATTTATTTATTTATTTATACTGTGCCTGCTATTACGACGCATTAAAAGCATCCTGTCCTGACCTAGCCATAATCTGTGTGTATACATATAGCCTCGCTTGACGTCGTCGTTTGTAATCCAAGTATGTGCTTGCGATTTTTTTCATCCCCCACATCATATTACACATTCATGCAGCCATCAAGTCTGCCTCTATTTGCCTTGGAAGCATGTACAAGTACAAGACTATGGAATTCTCATGGGGGAACTATAGTGTGAGTGTGTGCCGCTGGGCCTGATTTGTGTCCCATGTCGCACGGACATCACTACACACAAGTGCATGTATTTTACCGTGTGGACCATTATGATATCGAGTGGTCCTCTGTTGACTGCTCGAGAGTCGAGGGAATGACCATTTACTCGCAATGTTCAGAAGAGAGCCCATACTCTGGTTTTTCCACGTGTCACTGGTGTGGCGATCATGATCACAACATGATTTTTATGATGATTGCATCCTGTCGATTTCATCATTTCAAATGCCCGATTCGCCATATTATGCGACATATTCCCATTACGTCGTACACATATCCCTCATCATTGGCGGCTAATTTTTCTCGTAAAGTCATCCGAAATGTCACATTTGCGATGCGATGTTTGTGTGCATAAGACGACTGCCGTTACTGCCAGCCGCATAACATTTGACACAAATAACATGACAGCGGTGTATGAAAACCATGGCTCAGAATAATGTTGCAGTGCGTCCGCAGTACATTTATTATTATTATTACTATAGCAAGCGTGGGGGTCAACCTTGAGGATTTTTCTACAGATGAATATATTTTGAGCCGTTTCAACAAGCTCTGCTTTTGTATGGAGTTGGGCATATATTGTACACACACACATACACAGTGTTGCACACACAACAGTTGAAGAGAACCACTGCAACGACATGACAAGATTTCCCTGATGGTCAACCTCAAATGACAATTTCGTTCCCCAGAGCTCACAAGGTTGTTGAGCGACAGTACGTACACAACAGACGTGATAGGCTCGACGACGATCCTGCGGCAGTAACCACAACAACAACAACAACAACATCCTGAGCAGTTACTTGCACGGACAAAACAGTCTCCGCACTATGCCCACTTCAAAATAATGTTGATTGAGGAAGCAGCGGGGGGCCATGCGGAGGGTGCATCAGTTCGACATGATGATCATCATCAAATCAAGTCAAGTTCAAACTACGAACTCAAAGAACTACTACTATTAGTTGTTGTTGTATCGGAGAGTTTAGTAGAGCTGTAGGACTATGTGCAGAATCTGCTGGCATCCTGTCTGTAGTCTGTAAGTTTTATATTTATATGTATACAAATATTTCTTGCGAGCACAGCAAGTTTGGTGTACCGGCAGTGCAAGTACTTTGTGATAGTGGGACGTGAAACTGACGATGAATATTCCCTGGGTGAGCCTCAACTCGCCCCGGATGTTCACAGTGTCTAATGGGGATAATAATATGATGAGGTACACAGAGTGTGTTTGCTCCTTCTCGTGTGAGTATCAACCTGTTGTTGTGTTTGTGCATGGACATGCCCGTCGGTGAGGTACACTAGAATGCACCATACTTGCTCAAGCTCAGTATGCAACTGCATACTAGTTGATGACGATCATGACTGCTCCCATAGTTCACGATCATCTCCTCGTCATTTTTTTATTTGAACTTGCGCTTATCTTGGGGATGCCATCATCATCAGCAGCGTGAGGCGATTGATTCAATCCACTGGAGTTAACGAGTTGAGCTATATTTATATGTCGAAGGGATATAACTGGTCGAGTGAATAATACAAGAGTCACGTCATGATCATGACACAGTGTGAGGCAGGCTGAGAGTCCACGTCCACAGGTTAACCCACATGTTATTATTGTTCTTGTTGTTGTTGTTGGTGACTGGTGGTGATTTGGTGATGCGAAGAAAAATTCTCACACTGACTGGAGCGTGGCGTGATGCATGCGGGTTGTACAATACAACAAGTTTTACGGGAAAACTTAGCTGTAGTAGTAGGTTACTATTAATGGCATTCGAGAGGATGGGGCTGCTGCTGTGAGCTTGTGTTGCGTTGTGGTCGTTACTATGGCAGTACAACCGGTGTGTGAGATACAACATATGCAACTGAGAAAATTTCACGTTCAACTGGCAACATCCCATATGGCTACATGTAGCTAAAGAAACTATATCACTACATTCATCTTTCCCTACAACAATTGCCCATAAAGTTGAGCATCACGTGTCACTTTGTCTCACGTGTACAATAATAAGAATTTCCGTTGAAAATAAAGGGCAGCAGCGCAGTAGTTATCTTTAGCCTTCGAAGAAGCATAAGAGAATTATTTGCTAATTTCCCCACTGTTTCTCCAACTACGCCATTTGAAATTGATAAAAGAAGGATGACTATTGGACGGTGGTGCATGGAACTGACTCGTATAACGGGTATATGATATAGCTTGATGACAGCGTTTGCATACATGAAATATATAATCTAGCATGGATGTTATGTTATATCTAAAGGCTCGTACGGAATTCACAAGATTAACAGACAAATTAGGACGTTGTTGTTGTGTAAAAATAATTAGTGTTAAGTTTTTGTTTACTTGTATTGAAAACTCCCTTATTGTATACAATGTGTTGGCGGCTTGGCCATGTCTGACAGAAAATAACAATTTTCTTTAACAAAAATATATAACAATAAATTAATACGTGTGTGGATGATGATGACTTTGAAGTTGGAGTTGTTCCTGGTCGTGTCGTCGGCACTTGTGAATACTTTCAAAAAATATCACCGCGAGCTCATTCCTCATCCCTTTAGAAGAACTCTTGAGGCATTTCCTCTGGCTGCTGAACAATGGACTGGAAACGGAGGAGAAATGGATGAGCGGATTAGAAAGTAATTTCATGACATACATGATCATATTTCGCGGGAGGAGCGAACAAAATCAACAGGTCTTACAGGGTTGGACGGATAAGGGTAATAGTAGAGAACATCTTCAGTCCCGCTTCGGCTCACCTACAATGAGAAATGATTTGGTAAATTCATTAAAGTTCATGAACAGACGCTTGTATTAATGACTGGGTAGTGATTTCCAAAAATCTCTTAAAACTTACTTTCTCGGATCGAGCGGCTTCTTCTTCCTCCTCCTCCTCTTCATCCTCATCCTCATCGTCATCTTCGTCGTCATCGTCACTTTCCTTTTCTTTCTTTGGTTTGTTTTTCCTTGGAGGCTCCGACTTGGTCTCACTGATCTCGCTGGGAGCTGGAGCCGCATTTTCCTCTACAATGACGGGCACTACTGAAATCGAGAATGGGGGAGAGATTATTAGTATACATCGAAGACTGGTGCATAAGGCCATGGTAGTGGCTCCCCTCATTATTCAAACGAGCTTCTTCCTGCATTCGACCATTATTATTCTTTTCCTCCTTGGTCATTCCTCGACAAATGTTGCGCGGCAGAGTTGGGTGGTGAATGGATGTTGCTTATTTGTTGGAACAACAACTGCTCTACTGCTGCTGTGACTGGTTTTCTCACACTCAACTCGTAAACAGGTAGGCACATATGACAGAAAGAAATATATAGGATGCACAACTTAAAGAAATGCCTACCAGGGACAGTGGGCTCTTCTTCTCGTTGAACCACAGCAATCGCAAGAGGTTGCTCAACTTCATTTTGAACTTGGACAGGTGGAACGGGACTGTCATCAACATCCCCTCGCTCACTAGAAACAGGCTCGGCAATCAAGCCAGTTGGACCTATACAAGAAGCCAGAAATGAGGTTAAACGGAATATTTTGAGTGTTTGTAAAAACTTAAAATTAATTTATTGTCGTAAATTCCTTCTTAAAGTTCAATTAAATATTATTATTATTATTATTATTTTCTCAAATAAATAATGCCAAATTAATTTGGCGGTAAACTTGTGGAGCACAGCGTAAAAATGTATGCACATATAATGTACAGTGCTCCCAGTACCTACAGAGCTCAATCATCCCTGAATTCAAACAACTTTTCGCGCGCAGCTGCACACACGATCCGTAACTTTTCCAAACACCACCGCATGAATGGATGACTTGCAAAAACAAAAACTTGAGGCTTGCGCACTTGAGTATTTCCAGCAATGGCAGTCCAGGATTTATCTCAGCACACGATTTTCCGTTTTCTTCCATTACTATTGTTATTTTTTCCGTTCCACGTCGCCGAATTTCTCGTATATCTCCTTTGATAAATCTTCCAAGCGTCCGTGAGCCTCTCCGAGGTAATCGCCGAGCTGGAGACCGACTTCGTAGGCATCCCTGTCCGGTGCCATGATTTCTTCAGAGGACCGATCCGCCCGTCGCCGTTCGTCGTCATCATCCTCATCTTCACCATCATCATCATTGTTATTGTTGTTGTCCGCCTCGTCGTCGTCATTTTCTTCGTCCTCGTCGTCCTTGCCGGCATTTTTATCGTCATCATCTTCGGCCTCTTTCGTGGCCGGTTTGTCATCATCATCCTCGTCGATGAGGAAGTCCTCCCGGTTACCGATTAAGTCGAAGACAAAGTCGGCAATCTCATGGAAAACGGAGTGAGTCCTGTTGGTTTTGGTGGTGGGGGCGCCGACGATGGCGGCGGGGGGAGCGTCATCAATCACCTTCACCGACCCGTCCGCATACTCGATGTAAACCTTCTTCTGGCCATTGATCTGAACCAGTCCGGCATGCTTCACCTTTTTCTTCTTGGGATTGGCAAGTTTGTAGATCCCTTCGGAGCCGGGAGAGAGTTTGGCGATCGTCTTCCGAAGGGCTTCACTTATGATGGGGAAATCTCCCTCCGGCTTCTCGGCCTTCTGCTCAGCCGCCTCTTCCAGTTCGGGTGGGACACCCTCGATGGGAACGATTACATTCTGTGTCCGCCTGAACTGTGGCCCTGGATTGGGTCCAAGGCGAAGCGAAGCGCTACCTACGTGTGTGTGTGTATTCCATTACTACTATGTATTAACCTTGTAAGTCTTCCCAAGTCACACACGCACATATACGCATATATTTATATATTACAAAGGCAATGTAAAGTTTTCCATTCTCTCGCTGTTCACGTTACAGGTTGGATTGGCAGCGGGGCATTTGGGAGGCACTTTTGAAGCATTTGTGGCCGGTTGAGAGTTAACGACCCCAGCCTGTAATGTTTTTTTTTTTGCGAAAATCCCGTGGAAAATATTTCCAAAATTGACTACTCTAACCTTTGTGCTGCTGACTCTTTCAAATGTATACTGAAGACACCTCTGGTGAATCCGCTAGGGTGAGAGGACGATATAGTTTATAGTTAACTGCGTGGAAACTTACCCGATGCCTCATCTCGCTCCTCATCCTCGGCGCTATCCTCATCCTCCTCATCCTCCTGCTCATCCTTCTGATCCTCATCCGAGTCCTTTTCATCGGAGGCCTTCTCGTCCGACTTGGCTTCTTCACGCTCGAAAATGCCTAAGTCCTCGGCTTCGTCGTCTTCGACACCACCCTCGGCGAGAACAGGAACGGGTTTGCTCTCAGCCGTCTTGGACTTGCTCTTGTTGTTCTTCTTGGCGGCGGACTTGACAAC
Source organism: Pseudobourletiella spinata (assembly GCA_009870155.1). Taxonomy (NCBI): domain Eukaryota; kingdom Metazoa; phylum Arthropoda; class Collembola; order Symphypleona; family Bourletiellidae; genus Pseudobourletiella; species Pseudobourletiella spinata. The sequence continues at coordinate 2,159 of WJFA01000905.1, read as the reverse complement.
CTGATTTCTGGCAGCCTCTTCCTCCTCTTCCTCCTCATCCTCCTCGTCCTCATCATCGTCGTCATCATCCGCGTCGTCGTCCGGCTCGTCATCATCATCTGGGATTTGCCTTCCGTCTCCTTCAGCAATGGGGGGAACAATACGGAAAATAAAATTGGCATGCAGACTTTAAATACTATTGTTTATACATGGATTTGCCACCTATTATTTTAGTTCTATCCAGACTTAAAATACGATGGGATTAACTAATTATGTGTAATGATGTATTACTAGTGGAAGGAAGGGTGGTAGCCTCCTCATCTGGAACTGCTGCGGTCGCGTCCTCCTCCTCCTCTACCAGTTCATTCTCGGGCTCACTGGAGAGGGTAGTAGCCTCCACTTCGGAAACAACTGGCTCCAGCCCCGCGTTGTCCTCCTTCTCCACAGCCGGGGCGGCCAAGGAGACAGCCCATACGGCTGCAAGCAACAGCACGATAGCCGACAAACGCATCTTCCTGTACAGAGGAAACGGTCAGCTGTGTATTTTGTTGTGGTATAAGTGTGGACTAGATTTGTTAGTGGATGTTTTTAAAATTTTGATTAATTTGTAATTTTTGTTTCGTTTAATTAATTTTTGTTCGATTAAATTTTCGTATTCTCAGACGAAAAATGAATTTTTCTAAGCCGGCTACCACTCGGACACTCGAGCACTGTGGCCCTCACTATTCACTGCGGTGGAACTGAAGCCTCTATAAATCCCGCAGGCATCACCCAGAGACGATGTACGGTATCAGGTGTGACTCCGCAAGGCGTTTCCGCAAAGGCAGTGGAGAAATAATAAAAAAAATCTAATGTGCCGGCCTGTTGATTTGGGAAGTTTGGGACAAGGGATGGTGTTTATATGTACTTATACGTGTGAGTGTGTGTGTGTGTGTGTGTGTGTGTGTGTGTGTTTGCCTTTGATAAAGTAGGATGTGCGGCGTGAAACGGTCTGTGCTTGAAAGGTCAGGGAATGTATATGATTAGGAACCGCAAAGTAGGTGGAGGTTTGACTGCGAGAAACAGGGGTAGAAAAACCGGTCACTCCGGTTTTACATTGACTCCACGTCTTCTTCTTATTTACTGTATCACACATGGCGTCGGTGAGCTCGCCAAGTCATGATTCACTCGATTGGGTCGTTCAACTTTAAAACTTGATCCTCATTCCAAGGAGCATGTCTGCCTTTCCAGGCGATTGCACTTCCCTCAGGAAGCCCCGGGAGATCCGGAGGAAGATTTTTTTACACGTCTCTTGTACTGCTACTTACTATATATTTGTGTATACAATCAAGACCTCAACTTCTTTCTCTTCAAAATCTATCACTGTGTGCAGTCGATATTACGAACTGAATTTTTTCTCAATGATTTACACGCAAAATTTTCCCTAAAAATTTAAAGGTAATTTTTATACAAAATAATCCCAATTTTAAATCCGATCTCTGGGAGATACTTGCAGGGTTAGAGGGCAATTCTGGTTGCTGTGAGTGTCAGAGTGACGTAACTATCACGACTGTGTTGGTAGCGGAACGTTATGGGATTTTTCACCAAATATGAGGGAAAATTTGACGGACTTGCCGTCAGCTTTCGGGTCGGCGGGTGAAAAATGACTGAAAATTCGGGCTGTGTACACTTTACCTGTAATGAAGCTCCAATGCAAACACTAGGAACTAAAAGGAGTTATCGTGATCAGACTCGGTGAGCGACTAAGGTGAGAGAGTCTACGTACTAAGGTTTTTAAGATGTAGTTGGATGACTCTACCTGATCAGGTTTTTGGCCTTTTACCCGGACACAGCCCCTTGGGACCCCATGACACACTAATGCCGCAGCGTCAAACTGGTCTTGCCTCATCAGCGCGTTCCTCTTTTCCCGATCAAATATTCCTGTACCACTACCAAGGATTGGAAGAAGAGCTGAGCAAGCCATGCCATAAGTGCTTCATCTTCATCATCTCGTCTACCTCGAATCGCTGCCGCGGACCCCGCACCCCACTCCCCCAAAACAACATCACCGAGGACTGTCCACCTAGATTTGAGTCCTGTGGCCGAAAGTCGTAACGAAGTAGTGGAACTCACCGGCTTGATTCCCTTAATAAGAAAACTGTGTGTGTGTGTGTGTGTGTGTGTGTGTGTGTGTGTGTGTG
>WJFA01000904.1:0-22500 GCA_009870155.1 Pseudobourletiella spinata | reverse complement strand
CGAGACGGATGGAGACAGACCAATCCGACCGGCTTTGCGGAGGACGACTTTCCCAATTATTATTATTATTATTGTTTCTTACCATAAAAAGTGTCAATTTTCCCGTCGCCGCATCCTCAGCACCACTTGACTGACTGAATGAGTGAGTCGTACAGATACTGAATAACCTGTTTAATCAAATCCATAGGTGCATATACGCACTTGAACAAGGTTGTTAAGAGAATCCGGCGGGGTTGAGTCGCGGCAATGCGAAATCTTTGTATGAAATCAATTGAAATGACGATACGGCCTCTAGTGCAGCCACACTTTCTGACTTGGGTACTTTTGGCATGTTAATTTTACTCGGTTTTGCAGTTATTCCTGACTTGGTACATTTGGCACATTGGTTCTCGTTACTACTACAGCCATGCTATTACATGACCCGCGTCCTCAATACGGAGATATCCGGTATGATAACGGGACTCTAAGACCCGCTCTCAGCTCACAGTCACAGTTCCCCAGATAGCCATAATGTTCACTCATGGCTGCATATTTTCTGAATCAGCTGTTGGGAGTAGGTTAAGTGCGCATGCGCCACTATTAACCCACAGGCCCACACCGCGGGAATTGACGAGCAGCTGATTGTGGCTGTCGAATAAAATTGTAATATTGTCATCATGTGTTTCTGTCGTAAGACTTTCCGTAGGAAAATCAAGTTTTTCGCCCAGTCATCTCTCTCTGGTAAAAAGTGGCACAGAGATTATAGTATTGAGTCGATCTCTGACCCTCTGGCCTTCTTGTGGTTGCAGTTTAGTCCAAGGTAGTGTGCGGCTAGTTCGATAGTTTAATTGTGGTTACATATTATTTTTGCTCGATTAATTCCATTTCTGTAGGAGATTTATCAGGTTTAATTCCTCCCAGTCATCATTTCTGTACAAGATTTATCATGTTTAAATCCAGCCGTTCGTCATTTCTGTAGTAGATTTATCAGGTTAAAATCCACCCGTTCGTCATTTCTGTAGTAGATTTATCAGGTTAAAACCTAGCCGTTCGTCATTTCTGTAGGAGATTTGTCAACTTTAATTCCACCAATTAATCACTTTCTGAGGATGGACCAACTTTAATTCCACCAATTAATCACTTTCTGAGGATGGACCAACTTTAATTCCAGCCGCGCTCAACATTTTCTGTAGATTTATCAAGTAAAGTTCCACCTTGTCACCGTTGTCCGCTCCAGGAGATTTTTATCAAATTCAATTCCGGCCGGTCAGCATTTTTCCTGTAGGTTTGTCAAGTTCAAAGGTTACAGGAAAATCCTGGTCATGGTGATGTGGAAGCCAAAGATATGACATGATGGCGTGATGATGGTGGAGTGTGCTCTGCATGGACTCCAACTTTATTATTACTATCATTGTTATTATTGGCAAAGATACTCACGCAAGATCCCACTAAACTATCAGCTGATCCCATCCTAGTGTGGACTGGCCGGCTGTTGAGGGATTTGAGGAGGTGAACTGACCGTTAAATTAGATGAGATCAACAAGGCCAAGACGATGTGTGGGCTGTACAATCTCGGACATTGACTAATAATCTGCATTTTTCTCGGCCGCATTAATGGCTGTGGCTATTACATTTGGAGGGACTTGGGAAGGATCCTCACATTTAATATGAGCTTATGTGATGTGGATCTAAAAGGTGGTGGTGGTGGTGTGCATGTGTTCAAAATGGTAAATATGCAGTGGTGGTAATTTGGATTTACAATGTGAGCATGTGTGTGTGTGTGTGTGTGTGTATGGTGTGGTGCTCGTCATTGTGAATCCTTTCCACTCCGTCACCCCATGGTAATCCTTCCGTTTATTTAAAATTCTAATTCCCTGTATTTATCTCCTCTGTTCCGTGGAGGAGGCCGGCTGTGTGAGTGAGTTCCTTGCTCTGGTGCACATTTCCCTCAACAGTGTGCAAACGGTGAGCTACAGAGAGGTGGATAGGGAATGTATGTATTTTGTATGTGTAAATTCTAATGTATGTTTTGGGTGGTGTGTGCGTGTGTGATGTGTGCAGGACTTGAGAGTGGCATCATGGCCGAAGTCTCGTCTGTAGGAGCAGCAGTGGTGGCGGAGGAGTAGTTCCTTCCTTGAAGCAGGCAGGCTGAAAAAGTATTAAGACATTTATTTGGAATTTAAACACGCTCCGATGGAACAACTTGTTTTAAGGAGGTATATATCTCCCACACTCGCTGGCTTGCTACTACTACTACAACAACAGCAAGAACACCAAACTCCCCAGTTGCTCTGCGATGTTGTTGTTTTCAGTGGCTCATATGCAAGTGAGTGTGTGCGAGGGTACCCTGATAATGCAGCGGAGCCAAGAAGTTGTGGGAGCGAGAGGAAGTCTTGTTGAGAGCTGGCAAAGCCCATTACTTTGTAAGATGTGAATTATAGGACGTATGTACGCCTGTGTGGTGAATGACCTTTAGTACGAATCTTTGGAGAATGCAGTGGAAAGGAAAAAAAACTTTTTAGCCAGAAACTTGTCTTGTCGAGGCAAGGATAGATGATGATGATGATGATGATGAGCAGCACAAATGTATGAGTCGACGGCTAAATCGTTGGACGGCTACAGCCTATGTGAATGCATTTTTGTATGTCTATGTCTGTGCGGCTGCGTTAGTGCGTATGTGTGGTGGCATTAGTGTGTGTGTGTGTGTGTGTGGGTTCAAGTTATTTTTTATAGCTAGGTATGTGCATGCCTATGTGTACATGTGTGCAGTGGCGTAAAGTATGTGTGCGTGTGTATGTACGTCTATGAATGGGTGGTTGCCTATATACATGTGCTTATGTATATACATATAGGTGGGTGTTTGAGGATTTTCAAACTCCCGGGCACACTGGTCATTTTGTTTGCCTCGATAAGTGTTAAGAAAAGAAAATTGAGCGACCTGAATTTTGATTTCGGTATAAAATCATGAAAATATCCTGTGTCAGAATGGTGGCTGCCATTTAGTTCTTGGACATGAATTATTCACTGAGATTTTAAAAAACGGCGATCCAGGCCATTAAATAGATACGACTGCCATAGTTAGTGCAAACCGAGGTAATGCCAGTGAATTCAAGAAACGTCAAATCCAAGCATTCGTAAGGGCGTTGCTACCACAAAACTCACGTTTAACAATTTTTTTCTTGCTTGACAGAATATTGATATTTTTTGCATAATTCATCTCAAAATTAGAGAAGAAATAATTTCAACACAAACAATAGGCATTTTCTCCAAGTAATGCCAACACATTTTTGAAATCATCTGAATAATGTACGCTTTCATTCTCATGTTCGTATTAAGCTAAATTATCCCAAATAGTTTGCAAACATTTACCTAGTTTTTGTTGGCTGAAGGCCTGAGTACGTTAGATTTATATAGAGAATAAGCGTATCCACGAATGAGACGAACATTTCCGGGTGGGAAATAGAGGGCACAAGTGTATATACGTTTCGATTGTTGGTCCTGAAGAGAGGCGATCCCAAAGTCCAAAGAGGACTTCCACACGAGTTGAGTGAAGTGCCCCGCCACACCTCTTGAGATCTCAGGCATTTCGTAGGTAAAGTTGGCTCCTTACTGGTACCAGGAGCGAGTGGTGTCATCTGTAGCTGAATTTAGCGGAGGTGAACCTGCGCGTGACCATAGAATCGCAAGATTTTCTCCGGACCCTTCTGTTTCTGGGCAGCTGTGGTCAATCGTCCCGATTTTTGCATAGTACTTTGCACAGTACATAGCCCTTTGATTTAGCTGATGAAACCATAACAAAATATATGCATTGAAATCATAGGAAGTCGGAAATTTATCATTGTTGCTAGCTTACTCTGTTGCTTAGCCTCAAAGCTGGAGAGTTGTGAGCATTACGATAGAGATTGTTCAGCATAAGATTTTCGGTGATATAAGCTGAAGAGACATTATTATTCAGATAATTTGTGTTAAAAGCAAAGTATTACATGTCTCTGAATAGTTATTTAACGAATAAATTGACTTAAAAAACTTACCTTGATTTTGGCCAAGGCCAACCAAACTTGTAAAGATAAAAATTGCGTAAGCCCCCATATTTCGAATGAATTTCTGCGAAATCAGACGTTCTGAAAACTTGTCTTGAGAATTAGCAGCTGGACTCCTAAGACCCTTTGAACGCAACGTCATCATCATCATCAGACTCCCCAAATCCTCCTCCTCTTTGCTATCAATGCAGAAAATTCATGATTAGTTCAAGAGGACGACAGATCCGCTTAGCAAAGAGTTGAGTATGGGAGAGCGTGAGAACTTTTTTTCACCACACTTCGTCTTTTCACTGATTCTAATCAAGCCAAGCACTCTCGAAAAGCACGCAAAAAGTATGCATGCATGTACAGAAGGTCAACTGAGGAGCCTCACCAGCTCGGTGGATCCGCTCAGCAATAATTATTTCAGGGTTATCTTCTTATTACAGAATATGCGAGTCTTTGCACTCTTGCATGCATGCATAACTCAAATGGCAAACGTTGCACTTTTCCTAATACGGTCAAGACCTCATCGTTTGTAATCATTATCACATGTACACTCCCCATCCCATCAGAATTTCTTGTCAACTCGTTTCGCACAGCATGCTATTACAAGGGAGATTTTCAATTGGAGTGCTTGAAACATCCGCCTTGAACATGTTCTTGCAAAAACTGCAAAACCATAGCATCACAGCACATCCAGTTTGATTCTATGATATCTGACATTTCCGTCTTTCAAGTTTGCTCCCAGTAACGTTGGTGTACTGTCCAATTTTGATCCGGAATTCTGAGGATTTATTTTAAATTCAGGAATATCTATAGACAGTAAAATTTAAAAATTACACGTACGAAAGAAGTAAAAGCCAACCCGGCGAACACGGCAGCATTGAATTTCCATGACAAATCTCACATATTTGCCCAACTCTGATCCACTTCTGAGCCATGATGGCTCGGAATAGCTGGCCAACAGCTCTTGTTTTTCAAAACTTTCCCGCTTCGAATACCTCTTGACATTTTAAACTGCAACTTGTATTGCCGATTCAAAAACAACTTGTTACGATGATGATTGCACAAAAAGACACACTGGTCACACCGCCTGACTGTCGGAGTGAAGTGGGTCCCTCTCCGCATGTTTCCAAATTAAATGTTTTGAGAGAGTGTTGCGAGAATATTACATGCTCAAGTGCACTCAAAAGTACCCGCTCAACTCCCTTTGTGGCGCAAGTGGACAAATCACACACATAACAGCCATAGAATTTGATATAGCATTACGATGAGGACTGACAACAACGAGGATCCCATGGCAAGCTCACAGCGAGAGGGAGAGTGTCACGAAATTGCAGATTGTATATCGCATCTTACTCGCAGTCTCCATGGAGATTATGGAGATTAGTACGTATTTTGCTTGGGTAATTTCAAGGTGCGGTCCACGTACGAATGCAGACGATTAGATGATGATGCTGATGATGATCTGCTGCTCTATGTGAGATCATGTGTGTGGGAAATTCATTAGAGACGCCGAGCCAGCAGATGAGAGCGTCTTTTGGTCACAGCACAGCATCACTTATTATTACACCGCAAGTGAAACTGTGGAGTGAGGAATTAATACTTCAGAATCTCCCACCATCCCTTTATATCATGTTCAACAAACAAAGATGAGAATAATAACATCTCTCATGTGTGTGTAGTACAAGCGATTTTATGATCTTGGAGAACAAAAGCATTACGAAATTTTTTTTGGACGGACGTCCAAAAAGGAATAGTGAGTAAGGTTCTCCATTAGTTATCATATCATTTAGTAACTTGTAACTCGTGGATCATCATCCTCCGCATCATCATCATCATCATCATCATCAATGTATCTCGGATGAGTCATCAAAGTTGTTAGGAGGAAACTTGCTCTGTTGCTCCCATGAGAACAGATAGGCAAAATGGCAAATTAATAAATAACACAGGATGGTTTACAATTAGAATATCTTTCTGCTGGAGTGGAGAATAATATTGTTATTGAAATAGTTTGGTTGATTGATGGACGAAGAAAATATGGAGGACGTAATTGGCAGCGTTTCCATGGGGATTCTTTGTTAGGGAAAAGCGGAAAAGTGCGTTTATTTCTGGTAAGAAAAAGAGGAGTATTTGTGCGTTTGTGCCGTAAGGGAACCTTTTCAGCATTTCCCTTGAGAACGTGGAAATTGAGCCTGAGAATGTGTGTGCGCGTATGAATATAACCATGTGAAAAGTGATATCGATTAATTTTTTCCCGGTTATACGCGTACACTCGATAAGTTTTCGGGCTGAATACGACAGACTTAAAATGGAGAATACATTTGTGCGTGTACGAACTGCTATATTACGAACATAGTCGCGGTATTTTCCACGTGGGAAATCCGTTTGTACGTAACGTCGGGGCTATCAATATCAATAATGACATTTTGCACTGGATTGCATGGGGGTGGGTCAAAGGACTTGTTAAAATTCTTAACGTAATTTGTGGACAGCCTCCTCCACTTACGCTGCCTCCATTATTGCCACTGCCAGCCTCTTCATTTCTTGTCAAGCACCCGTTCTCGCTCACTCTCATCATTCGCATCCTCTCGTCCTCCTTTCATCTCATCTCTTCTGCCTGTGATCAAGTTGGATGGATGTAGGGAGGAAGTTTTCCTCGTCCAAACCCGCATCTGCTCCCTGAGTAAATAATAAATTGCAATATATTAGCATTTGTGAGCACACAGGCAACTCTCTCAGTCAGTCACTCAGTCAGCCAGTCAAGAGTGGCTCATCCACATGAGTACATATTACATACTTACGGCATACTGAATTTGAATTTGACATTCACAAACAAGGGTTGTTGCAAAGGGGTGTATTTTCTTTATCGTGTATACCATGGCAACACTCATCATTCGGAAGATCTGCACTATCACATGTTTGTGTGTCTCTAAATATGGACAAAAGATTTTCGTCCAAATTTCCGGTTGCTCTGCGGTATCAGTTATCCACAATCTGTTTTGAAGAATAAAAAAATATTTGGATCAGCACATGCCGGATTCAGTTGTTGGAATTCACACTGAGAATATGTGCGGAAAATACAGATAAACTACAAATAATACTTGAGAATTTACCACACCACCACTCACAGATTCTCTCAGTCAGTCAGAGCCAGAGTAAAGCCAGTCAGCTGGCCAGCCGTTGTTCCTTTCTCCACGCGAACAAGGAGAGAAAATTTATTGGCTCACCCATGATTTTCTCAGCAGTTTGTTACCATTTGTAACTTACAAAATGGCCTTCAAATATCCTCACACATTCACATGCGCACACACATGTCAGTAGCACGCAGTGCCGCAGTTGATGACAGGTTGAGAAATCAGGGCACGACGGCTCATTCCAACGCCATGCCCGGCTCCCTCCCGGCTTCATGTCAACTCCATGTGATCTGATGACAATCAGTTGACTATGTGACGAATTTCACTTGGGAAAACATTATACAGATTACTACGCACACACAATTTTCATGTCAGCTGTGAAAATTTACGAGCCCTAAAACCTTTTCCATTAAATTATGCACAACTGTGAGATCCGTAAACTCAAGCCCACTAATTCAATTGAAACCGCTCCTCATCCTTTCCACAGGATCTAATAATATAGTAACAGTTTTTATCCCAACTGTTCCAAGTGTCTTCCAGTTTCTCCTCCAAACGACCAGGAAAACAGCTGATTGAGCAAAAAATATTTAAATTTTACCGCCCGTCAACTTCTCTGCCTTACTCCCAGTCAGCACAGCACGTGCAGGCCCATTTTTACTGTTCAGCGTATGTGTGTGTGTGTGTGTGTGTGGGTGTGGGTTCTCGGGTCGCGTATCTCGTATAGTTTTGGACCGTAAATCACCTCGTATTTTCAGATAGAGAGAGTGAGTTGCGACGCTATGTGAGGCGCGGCAGGCTGAACCCATGTGGCTGTCATTACTGAAATGTACTGCGATATACTTGGGCTCAATAGACTGGCTATTAACTCACAGTGCCAGCCATGATTCCCTTCGGGCCATAGGGCCACGCACGCACGGGTGAGATGTGTAATGATGGTGTGGTAACAGTTGGTTCTGCTACTGCTGTCATCATATTTGTGTGTGTGTGTGTGTATGTACGTGCATGGTTCGTTCCCATCTCCCGCGCTCCTTTGTTTATCCCCGTGTGGAGATTAAATGCGCGGGTTTTATGAGCAGAGTTTAAGAGACTCTCAAATGACGGGATAAATTGACCATGTACTCCTCGTTAACCTCATAAAGATGCTCTCGTGTAAGTGTTTCTGTTGGCGTCTAATGCATCTGGCAGTTTGGCGCGCGTGCATATTGGTACAAGCTTCTTTGTATGTGTGTGACTGTGTTTGTGTGTGCGCGTGTGTTTGGTTGTGTGCGTGTGTGTTTAAATGTGCGTATTTGCGTGTGATTGCTTATGAACCGTGCATGTCTGCAGGATTTTGCGTTTGTGTGTGTGTGTCTGTATGTGTATGCAACTGGGTGTGTGTGTGTGTTTGTATACCTTGCAGACGAGTGTGTACACAAAAGCGGCTCGGTTATAAACTCGGGTGAGCCCTATTTCCTCCCGCAGCTCATCCCCGAGAGTGAGTTAAATGTTTACAAGCCCTCAAAAAATGTTACGAGCCTTCAGGCTTGTAAAAAGTCCATACTTAATACTCCCCCACTTACCCTCTCATGACCATCTGAATAGTCGGGTCATACACATTCTCAGCTGACAGTAACTCTCATTTATTTGATCTTCTAAAGGCCCTGTGCATACAGTTACAGTAGTGCTGTATCCACACAATTTCAGCTCCACATGTGAAGCATTCAATTCTGTGAACATATTAAATTCTTGCGGAGGTGACACAGTCCCCAAAAAAATATTAAATAATAATTAAATGATATAAAGGGCTAATAAGAACCAGAGTGACTTGGACAAGTTTGTTATTGGGATACAGGGCGCTGCGCCTAACTCCGTCCCACACAAGTGCCACACAGCATTTGACAGTTTGACTCTTCAAGTTGGCAGCACAGGCCGTTAATTCCATTCGTCACGCTTTGACTCCGGCTCGCTGTCACTCACTCACTCACTCACTTGTTAGTGAGTCAGTCAGTCCGACTCGTGGCTAAATTACTTTGTGTTTTTTCCCGCCACCGTCCGCACCTTGTTAACTATACGGTCATTTTGACTGTCCAGTTTTTGAATTGCCAATCAAAATTTCAACTCTAATTGTCAAGTTTTGGTAAAAAAAATCTCAATTCTAATTGTCAAGTTTTGGTCCAAAAATCTCAATTCTAATCGTCAAGTTTTGGCGAAGAAATTTGAATTCTAATTGTCAAGTTTCGGTCAAAATCTCAATTTTAAATTTCAAGTTTTGGTCAAAAAATCTCAATTTTAATTTTCAATTTTCCGTCAAAATAATCCCAATTCAATTTTCCGACCCCACCATTTCCCGCTTCTACTTCCGCACATACACAAATCAACATAGCACATGTATACGTCCTGAGACAGCTAACGTGCCTCAGTCCCATCCAATACAATGCATCCAAAAGCGTAACCGAAATGAAGCGGTATCTTCGAGCGCCGCCGTTCGTCGATCCGCACCCCCGCACCGGTCAAATGCGCCCAGAAAAAAAAACACTAGAAAATAATGGAGAGCTTTTAGAAAGCGGCGCTAGCGTGCGCATACAGAGCGGCCGTTGTTGTTATGGGCGAGACGGGAGTGGGTGGAAAACCCCGGGCCATGTATTTCCCCTTTCATAATTGATTGCATTAATACGGGCTGCCGTAGGGAAGCCTCATTCAAACGGCTTCACTACGATGCCACTGCCCGTCATCTCACTCCATGTCCATGCAATACGCTGTGTGTGTGTGTGCGCGGATACTCTGCCGCATCTTCATCTCCGCACGGAGGTAGGTACGTCCCGTAGAATCTCACTGCCGTCTGTGGATCAGGCAAATTGAGGCGAAAGGGAAAATGACGACGACGACGACGATAGCGAGATGCGCGCCTGTGTGTGTGTATGTGTGTGTGTGTGTGTGTGAGAGAGGAGGATTATGTGCCTCCGGCGGATCATTTACATAATGGAAGAAAAGCTATGGAGACGAGGGGAAAAGTCGTATTGCCCCAACATGTTGTGGCATCCTCGTTGAATTTCCAATGAGCCGACCTGGATGATGGAACATGGAACTTTCCAGCAGAGGCATATGCAGGAGCGGGAGGAGGGGATTGGATGGATGATATAGAGAGATGAGATGAGATGAGGTGGAGCGGATGAGCGAGTTCGGAGGACTCTCGAGTGAAAGAGAGATTGACGTCGTGGGATTAAATTTGCCGGGATGAAGGGTAGCAATTTTTATTATTGAATATCCCCTCCGCGCGCGCTCCCTCCTTCCCGTCCCGAGTCCTGTCCTCACACTCACTTTACTGTTCCGGCATGAATGCGTGTGTGTGTGTGTGTGTGTGTGTGTGTGTGTTGAGGAAAATGTCGGAGTTGATGGAACTCATGGACTTTGTATATGTACGCAAATATATTTGCATATGTATACCCTGGGAAGGAAAATATATTTGGGGTGGAAATCCTATTATTAAGGTCTGGGAAAGACCTTGCTAAACTGTCACCCGTGGACATGGATTCAGCTGGTTTTACCTACACAGAGCCGAATGCCTTGGGAGTGGTGTATAGTGCACTGACTTGACGTGACATGACAGTATATGCGTGTGTGTGTGTGTACGGAACATATGTCATCTTTCCAATTGGGAAGGAGGCGAATACGGTTCTTCTGGCTTGACGCCTTGGCGTCCAATAGCCCATCACACCGTGCGTTCGTTGAGTACCTACAGTGTGTGTCACACGTTTGAATTTCAACTTGACACAGGCGGGAACTGGGCGTTTGCACATAAGTTTGTGAGTCAGTTCATACGGCACCTACAAGGGGACCCTTTTAAATGATACCTGCGCGCAAATCAATGATCATGCGCGATCCGGAGGTCCTCCACAGAGATTAACAAAAGCCGATTCCTACGTTCGGGTATGCAGATTTGACTGAGTTACAAGCGTCCAAAGTTGTACCGGGTACCAAAGGGGGGAGTACGTCCTCAGTTCAAAATCGCATGTTAAATCCCATAAGAAAATCCCAGTTTTGAATTTGGAGTGATTTTTGAAAAACCCCCAAAAGTGGTTTTCCTAATCGACTCGGAACGGACCCACATTTTCGAATGCGTGAAACAATGATTTTTCAATGATCTGGGAGAATATTACCACCATGGAATAACCGGAGAAACACTTATTGCGGGTTTTTCAAAAATCACTCCAAATTCAAAACTGGGATTTTCTTATGGGATTTAACATGCGATTTTGAACTGAGGACGTACTCCCCCCTTTGGTACTCAGCACAACTTTGGAGACTTGTAACTCAGTTAAATCTGCATACCCGAACGTAGGAATCGGCCATTCTTAATCTCTGTGGAGGGCCGCTGGACGGTGTATGATCATTGATTTGCGCGCGGGTGACATGTCAAAGGGTCCCCTTGTAAGTGCGATGCGAATATTCGTGATGAGGAAGCTACTTACTCGAACGGGTTCATTCGGGCCGTGCGGAAAGGAGGTGATTAGCATGGGCGGACTTGCTCTCAAATACTCGCGCACAGCCTAGCCCGCGGCGCTCTATTAGGAGGCACATATGTATATGTATGTACATTGCCTTCCAACATGCCAAACCCCATGGGAAGAAGGCTGTGAACTTTCACTTTTTATATTGAAAGAGCGGTGATGGTGGTGAGGCACGGAGCCGCCCTCATCCCGTATTCCGCGGAAGCTGATCCCTTATTTCTCACGTTTCCCATTCTCCAGAAGGATGGATGGATGGATGGATGGATGAGCGGATGGATCCTGGCGGCGAAAGAGAGCCTTACGGAGTCCCCATTCACCTCCTCCTCCTTGTTTGCACTGAGGTAGTTACCGGCCAGCCGGTGTATGAAGACAAATATTATACCTACGCTTTTAGAATTCAGAACGGGTCGGAGATGCGGGGCTCTGCGCCGCGGGTTCTTCTTAACTGCAACTGCCTTCCTGCCCCAGTATTTTAATCAGAAAGTTACTTTGGGAAAACTTGCTCGGGGTACGGAGGGTGACATGATGGGATGCGCATTAGAAAAGTGTGATGGTGCTGGAAGTAATGTTACTAATCTCCTGTTTTTTTCTGTATTCTTTGCAGCACTGACGGAATGATGCTATGACAGATGAAGTGGAAAGAGCGTGTGACCCTGGCCCTGTCCGGGACGGCCATCGGCCTAACCCTCCTCCTCGTCATAGACGTGCACTACCGGTTCAATGCGAACGGGGAAAACTTTGAGAATGCGGGGACGGGGCCGAATGCCCTTCCCCTGGTGGCGGGCAATGGGCTCCTAGGGAACAGCGGTGCGGCTCAAGAGACGGGCGCCGGTGGTGAAGGTGGGGTTGAAGGCGGCGCTGGTGGTGGTGAACCTGGTGGGGGGCGAGCCGTTCCCCCGCGCCAACATGAGGGCCAGTCAGCGGAGCATCCCTATGCCAATAGTCATGTCGTGCCAGGGGCGGGAGGGAGCGCGGCCAAAATCGCCATTCACCAACAGTTTGATGACGTCAAGCACGGCAAAGTCAAATTTGCCCAGCCCAGCAACGTTAGTCATATAGCTTACAGGTGAGTTCATAGCCAGGTTAAGGGTCGTGTCAAGGCTCATGTCAAAGCTTATGTCAAGGCTCAGGCCAACGGTCATGTCTACGCTTTGGTTCGAGGTCATGTCACTGGTCATGTGAAGGCTCATATTAAGAGTCTTGTCAAGGGTCTTGTCCAAGGTCATGTCAAGGCTCATATTAAGTCTTGTCAAGGGTCTTGTCCAGGGTCATGTCAAGGCTCATATTAGGAGTCTTGTCAAGGGTCTTGTCCAGGGTCATGTCAAGGCTCATACTAGGAGTCGTGTCAAGGCTCATACTAGGAGTCGTGTCAAGGCTCATACTAGGAGTCGTGTCAAGGCTCATATTAAGAGTCTTGTCAAGGGTCATGTTCAGGATCATGTCAAGTCTCATGTAAGGTGTCTTTTCAAGGCTCATATTAAGAGTCTTGTCAAGAGTATTGTCCCGGGTCATGTCAAAGGTCAAGTCAAGGGTCTTGTCTACGCTCATATCAAGGCCTATGTAAAGGGTCTCGTCCAGGATCTTGCCGAGGCTTATGTCAGGGGTCCTGCCATGGTTTATGTAAAGGATCCTGTCAAGGGTCTTAGCAAGGCTTATG
The DNA here is from genome assembly GCA_009870155.1 of Pseudobourletiella spinata. Classification (NCBI taxonomy): domain Eukaryota; kingdom Metazoa; phylum Arthropoda; class Collembola; order Symphypleona; family Bourletiellidae; genus Pseudobourletiella; species Pseudobourletiella spinata. The sequence continues at coordinate 9,218 of WJFA01000904.1, read as the reverse complement.
TCAAGGGTCCTCCCAAGGCTCATGTCAAGGGTACAAATTGGGACATTTAAAACCTATTCGTCTTGAATGTTTTCAGAAGCACCGGTGGAGCCGGAGTGCCGCGTGATGCGTTCAAGGACCTCAAGGTCATGCTAGACCCTCACGGGAAGGGTTACGTCATCCTAGATGGGGTTGAGCGGGACAGTCCAACCATTGCGGAGTTTCTTCATATTGAGACTGAGTAAGTTGTAATTATAAAAATAATAATTTTCCTTTTCAAGATACCGGTTAATGTAAGCGGGAAAAGGACCCATTTTCGAAGTGCCTACTCTCCGGGTGGGGGATTGAAAATAGCAGCTACGGTTTTTGTCAACCTTACTTAAGTGTGACTGCGATAAACTCCGAAGAAACTCCTTCAAAATCTCCGTTTCCCAAAATAGATCCCGTCACTCCACTTTGGCAATTTATTTGGTATATAGACGAACATAAGGTGGAACCAGGTGGCGGGGCTTTAATTTTATTTCTTTTGAAAAGGAAAACTCCCGCCTCGCTCCACACGACAGCATAATCTCCCACTCATGAAGGCTGTCGAGGGAAAATATAACCCTGTGTTTACTCAGGTACGCCTGCATGCATACACACACACACACACACTTACCTCTAAAATCTGTGCAGCCGACCCGGAGCATGAGGTTGTTGGAGGGGGCGAGATTATTTTCCAATATTATTTTGAGAAGGTTCAAGACAGAGGTTTAGGATGAAAGCCCCCTGTCCTCGAATCTCCTCCATATTTTAAGGGAAGAAATGAGCATCTTCTCTTTGAAGAAGTATAATCTTCTCCACTCCTACACTGCCCGCCCGCCCACTCGTGGAACGGAAAGACGCTATTGGTCTTGTCGCATATAGTAGATTTCCCCGTATCATCATTAAGAACTCTTATTATTATTCTAAGGAAAGACTCTTTGCGGTAGTTATAATGATGACGATGATGATGGGGTACTTATCAGGTTACCACATAGATTTACGCCCAAGTTTTCAATGGCATCAAGTATCGGCTCATTCCCAATTTGTGCGGTTTTCAACGAGTATAATATGAGCCGCTGTCTGCCCAGTTATATAGTGGAGGATATGATTTTGGAAAACATGATGTTAATATTGAGGAAGTAAAGGATCAAAGAAACATATGAGATGTTATAGAGCATAGTTAGTTAGCCGATAGGGTTCCAGCAACCTACTTCCGCCAACACGGCGGGTGATTTCCACGGTGCAAGTGCGAACTAGGGTGGGCGAGGTGGGTAAAGGACGACTCCAGTATCCAGGATTATATTGAGCATTTCTTCAAATTTCTCTGTAGTGGATATTTCGGTGCAAGTTTTGTAAAAAGTATTGAATCTTTAATTTCAAATTTTTTTTAAAACAACGTTCAAAATATGTTGACTGCATTTAAAATTCAAGGGAGAAGGCGAAAATTTGCAAATGTGTTTTATATTTTGGAGTAGAAAAAGCTTTTGTAAGCACTCATTTTGGAAGTTTTAGTTTGGGATTTTTGCATCAAAACTATTTGTCGAATTTTTAAATATGGCATGTTCAAAAGTCAATTTCTTTGCCAGGAAATGTTCGTCCGAGTATAATTTAGTATAAATGCTACAGAAAGCAGAAAGTTTTCAAAATTAAGAAGTGCAACGAACATATTCAACATTTGGATAAAATTTGGAGGCAATTTTCAAATTTTTGGTGATGTGATAAAAACTTCAAAATTTCGGTGATATAATAAAAAATTCAAAGTTTTGAACATTGTAGTGAAGTGTCAAAAAATTATTGTGTTGAAATGCCGGGAAAACATTTTGGTGAAACATCAAACTAAAATTTGATGAAATGCCGGGAAAAAATTTAGATGAAATGCCGTTGTGTGCATTATAACAGATAAAATTGTGGACAAAATTTGAGATTTTTTGAAAAAAATTTGTTGAAATTTTGAAATTATTATAATTAGAAAATAGTGGAGCTAATTCAAGAATTTCATAAAATTTTGATGGAATGTTGGAACTAAAATTGCCCAAAATAGTGGCATAAATTCAAAATTTTTAAGAAATTATTGGTAACATCTTGAGATTCATATGATTTCCGAAAAATTTTTAAAGTATAAGTTACTATGTCATTTTGATAACAGCGGAATAGCCACTACTACCTTCCAGCAGATATTTGCATTTGGCTACCCTAGTTCGCACTAAGGAGGTTCTCCCAAACGTCCGTATGTATTCACATGCCACTTTTACCCGCCCACCAATAAAGTCCCCGTAGTAATAATAATTATAATAGTGAGTGAGACATGGTGCGTGGCTCTTTTGAACCCGCTCATTTTCCTCCCGAAAGATTGTTGTTATGAGAGACAGGTATTGAGTTCCCGTCTTTCTGTCGCCCTATTTTCTCCCGTCAGATAGAGAAGATGATAGAGTGCTTTGACGGGTGCTTCCATTCACAGAGCGTCATCCCCAAGTTGTTTATTTTCCCTCCAGCCCCCCGCCTGAATGGAGAGCATTTGTTTACGGAGAAGTGATTGAAAACATGGCCGGGATTCATCATTAGAGTTTCTTTCAGCGTCTTTTCTAATTTTTTTCTATCCCACGCCATTACTCTCATCTCCTCCTCTGGATGTGATGATATTTTTGGGGAAAAGAAAAAATACTGGAGAAGCTAATATAAAATATTGCTATGGCACGGATTGGAAGTTGATGAAAAGGCTGCTGGAATTTTCCTCAGAATTCGATCCCTTTTCGGAATGACAACAGCAGTATGATAAGCCATGTAGGAGCCGCGGCTTTTGTCGGCACATGTATGGAAGTGATTGGGAGTAAAACTTGTCCAAACTAGATGACTTTCATTCAGTCATTTTCTTTCAATGAATCAGAGTAAAAAGCCTACAAAAATCGCACATCCAAATAAATACTGTGTGCATAAATTATTTCCAGTGAAATGGTTCCAGGGTTCCACATTTGACGTCTGAGGATTGATTTTATTCACAGATTATTCAGAGTAAAATAGCTGCACAGATTGGCACAAATGAGTTCCGAAGATTGAATTACTGCACAATTATTTTTCCAGTGATTGAAATACTCATCAAGCAATGGCAAAAATCAGCCCTCAAACCGACCTATTTTATAGGTTGGATTTTTTTTACAAAAGACAGAAATTATTCCCATACAAATTACCGCTCATTCCCTTCTCATTTTAAAATAAATCCATTTTCAAAATTTGACTCATAATTCACGCCCGTTAAGCGACTGATGGCGGGAATGATAGCATCTACCGGCATCGGTGGAATCTTAGATCATTTTTAGTTTGAAAATGTCAAGTATTTGAACCCGGCGTTCAAAACTTTTACCAGAAATTGTTTTTTTAACAGAGTTCAATGTAAGGGTATTAAAGCAATGAGTCTCAAACGATGTGTGGACAAGTTTTGTTACTTTTTGCACAGCAGAAAATTCAACCTTTGCCAATATATGTGTAAGTGGTGTTGGTGTGTGATGAGATGATGAGGATGATGTTGATGTGGTTTCCATCCGTGACATGAGGTTAACCCTGTGGAATCCTAACGGTTCACTCAAGTCCATTATTTTTTTCAAGACTTTTTTTGTTACGACTATTGTGGTGAGGTGCAGCCTTGCCTTTTCCTACATGCACCCATTAGTGTGATGGTTGACGGCACGCGATGCATACGGCGCTATATACAGATGAAAATTGGGATTCTCGCACTCGGCATTTCAATGCACGACTTTAAACTCGTTTTCCTGTAATTGTAATCAACAGAGATAGAGAGATGTATATAATTTCCGCCGACTTTTACAGATACTAACAAGATATGTGCGACTCACTGACTCACTGGTTCCTCACAAGTACTCTTTCAACCGAATCGAGAGTTTTGAGGTTGTAACTTTGGCAACTCAAGACTTCTTTTTGTAACCCTCTGACATGGTTTAGTAGCGGCAATTTGTAAAACCTTGTGGTTTGATCCACATTATTAGGCTATTATTATGACTACTGCCACTACTTTTCCGTCGTCCGCACGGGAAAATCTATACTCTTGCTTTTTCAGAAAAAGTGTTTGCATTCCGCCTGTTTTTCTGGTGGCATCCGATGCTCATGATGATGTCGATGATGACATGTTCAAATGCAATGCTAAACCGCGGCGAAGTGAGATACTTTCTATGCCATTTCAAAAGTAAGTTTATGAAGAAAAATTTGAAAAAGATTTCCGCTGCGGTTCGTTGTTGTTGGTCTGGCGAGCTTGTGAGTGAGTCCTTTTCATTTCAATGTCTGCCTTCGTCTTGTCTCCTAATTATGTAAAAAAATGTGGCACAAACTCCGTAGAAATTGTCCGAAAATCTATGTGGAAAATGTCAGAAAATCTCTGTGAAATATGTCGAAAAATCTCTGCACTCTATCAGCGTCCATGTCTCACACTATTACAATACAACTACTGTCACTCGTTCAAAAATTCGTATACAAAAGTTGCCGCCAATGCCTCTTTACCGCCAATCCGGCTTCAGCAGCTAAAAACAGATGGGAAAAGACTGGGAAATTTGTGCATATGTTAAAATATTGGTTGACCTTTGAGTAGTACTTGATTGCATGTAATGCAGTGCTGCGATTATTCTTTTGATTCCAGTGGGAGACCAAATTTGACATATTTTGAGAAATTCCAACTGAACATCCGGAAGCAGGCCTTGTACGAGGAGAATGACAATATTGTGGAGGGCTTACTTCGGGAAATGGCCACGGAGGAAATCATCCACTTGGAACAGAAGGATGGGGGGACGCAGCTCAAGTTAATTATGGAATTCGAGTCCAATGGCCAAGCCATGTTCAAACCAATGAGGTAAATGCAATGCTGTTAGTCGGCCTTATTAGTGTTGTTACTAATTGATTGTAACAACTGAAAAACTAATTTTTGAATTGACAGATTCCCGCGGGAGCAGGAAACCCTACCGAATCATTTCTACTTTACAGACTTTGAGCGTCACAACGCTGAGATTGCTGCCTTCCATTTGGATCGCGTCCTTGGTTTCAGAAGGTGAGTTTGGACCCCGCAAAAAACTTAAATAATATTTAAGATATTTTATTTTTTTAAATTAATTATTACTATAATTTTTACACAGTATGACAATAATTTTTGTTAATTAAAAACTATATGTATTTAGCTTAAAAATATTTATGAAAAATCTTTTATTTGTGTCAGGGCGCCGCCGGTTGTGGGAAGACTGCTCAATATCTCGTCGGAAATTTACCCGTTGGCCGAAGGCCAGCTTTTACACACGTTCTTCGTGTCTCCGGCGGGGAACATTTGCTTCCATGGGAAATGCTCCTACTACTGCGACACGTCCCATGCCATCTGTGGGAACCCTGACATGCTCGAAGGCTCCTTTGCCGCCTTCCTCCCGCCCAAAGGTATCACACAGCCATCCGTTTACAATCAACTGTTGGCATTGAATCAGTGCTGTTGGATTTGAACAAGTGATTTTGAACCACTGTGATTTTAATTTTTCAGAAGCGGCAGCCCGCAAAGTTTGGCGCCACCCCTGGCGCCGCTCCTACCACAAGCGGCGGAAGGCCCAGTGGGAAGTTGACTCGGACTACTGTGATCTGATTCGGTCCACCCCGCCGTACGACCGGGGTCGTCGGCTACTGGATATTGTGGACATGGCCATACTGGACTTTCTCATGGGGAATATGGACCGACATCACTACGAGACGTTCAAAATGTTCGGCAATGACACGTTCCTCATCCACCTGGACCACGGCAGGGCCTTTGGTCGGTCTAAACATGATGAGGTGTCCATCTTGGCTCCGTTGTACCAGTGTTGTGTCATCCGCAAGTCTACGCTGGAAAAACTTTTGAAGTATAAACAGATTTTAATAATTAATTATCCTTGGTATTTGCATCAATTTTTACCGACTTTATTCCTTTCTAGATTTTTGTTACAGCTTTTTAAATTTTGTATTCCCCACAGTTTCCAAGCCGGCCCCGTGAGCTTGAGCGCAGCCCTCCGGAATTCCCTGCGGAAGGACCCGTTGAATCCCGTATTGTGGGAGCCTCACCTCGAGGCACTGGACAGAAGACTTTATCTTATTCTCAAGAGTGTTCGCCAGTGTGTGGCTCAACGGAAGGAGGCTGCGTCCAGTACTGAGCAGAGCATTGACGAAATTATCATTGATGACTCCTTCTAAGTCTCATATAATAGCCAACATGCGTACACATGCACCCCTACATGAACTTCTATTTTAATAGTTATCCCCCCGGCGCATGATGCCCTGGGGACGACGACAAAAAATTTTACAAAATTTTACAAAACTGTATTTTAATAATAAGCAACTTTTGCTTTAAATCGAGCTACACCTAATATATTGTAAAAGGTCATGCGGTGTGGAGACCTTGATTTTCTCAACCGGTGGAGAACGTATAAGATACGACCATGTATGTACATACTATTTATATTAGGCACCTCCATGAATTTCATGGAAATTTTAAAGCTCATCTGAAGTGTGGTCGGTCCGCGTCGTAAAATAGTAATTAAAAATTATCATAACTTTAGAAAATATAAGTATACTATTTTTGCAAAGAATTACTTGGTGCTCCTAAACTACCACACTGTAAACTGTAAATACATTACAAAATATTATATTACTAAATAGCTTGCCCGAATCTTCGTAATGTAAATTTCAATTATAACATAAAAATGAGGGCGGTCACTTTGCACTGATGTTATTATTATTATTATTATTGTTGTTTGGAAAAGAAGCTGACATTTTGGTGCTCCACTCTCTGACATTTGGTAAAATAAAAAAACGGCTGACTGATGAGTGAGGGTTGTTGTACTTCTGCGTGGTTGTGTACGTATGTGTGTTAATGTCTTTTATGGCTGTTACCTTATATAAGGTCACACCGTGGTTTTGGTTTCGTGTGTGTGTGTAGGCGTTGCTCCTAACAGCTACACGTACTGTACATGTTGTACACATGCATATACATATATATATATATATATATCATTAGCCATTAAGCTTATTAAATTATTGTAGATTAAACTACATTATTCTGATTATTATTAATTATATTTTAGGACTCGACACAGGATTACATGCACTGCGATGCTAAAAGTTTCCTGTGCACATCAAGTACCTTCCACAGAGAGATGATTGTTGGTGTGGTGTGTGTAAGTATATTGCCCGGTTGTGTAGTCTTCCTTGGGGCTCCAAACAATCGTCACATGCTCCTTCATGTTGTAATTTTAAAAAAGTGTTTTAGTAATTATTTACAGATAAGCTCATTATCAGCCAGTTTAAAAATAAGTCAGTGAGATGAAGTCAGTAGTAATAGAGTTTGAGCGGGGACGGTATTGTTGTTGTTTTTGCTCCTGTACTATGAAGTGTGTTGTGGTTGCCCAAAAGCTTTATAATCCAGTGTGGATTCGCAGCTAACTACTAATTAATTTATTGGAAAACAATTTTTTTGGGTGGATGTGGACACATTTGTATAGGTTATTTATATATACATGTATAAATATGCATAGAATTTGTGTTCAGAAAAAAGTAGGTTGTTGTCGTTCGTTGGTTGATGTTTATTGACGTTGTTGAGGCGGAGCCCCATTGTTGAATTTGTTCCCTTTTGACGGTTATATGAAGGATTTGAAGGGATTGAACGATTTATATTTAGCTGGTTGACATTATTGAGAGCGGGAATGCTATTATTACATTATTGATGAATTATTTCTGTGTGCGACAGGGAGCAAAAGGAATGGTTGGGAATGATGGAAGCGATGAGAGATAATTGTGATAAGCTGGTAATCTCTGTTAATGTGTGTGCTGGAGAAAATAGAATTTATTATCATTGGAGAATTTTCCATTTTGTTTTCCAATTTAATTTATCCGCATTTTACTATATATTTTTTCGTATATGGCGGGAATTGGCCGATTGTCTTTTCAGTCGTTTGATTCAAATGTTTGCAAAAAATATCCAATTTTATTATATTGTGATGATCACAGAACCTGAGCTTTGTTTTCCAAGTGTGAATGATAAAGATGCTGATAATAATATGGTGATGCTAAAATATTTAATATGTACGCTGTGACCTGTGAGTTACGTTCAAATGAGTGAGAAATATGAAAAATGTTTTTGCCGCCGCCGATTTCCTCCTCCGCGCAAGTGAGAATCAGTTATCTCCAAATTATTTTCACGCTATATTTTTCTCATTTTTGTTCACACCGCATACTGCAAGCCAATATGACATGAATAAAGTCAAAAATCGTTTGAAATTGTGCGATGGTAACAACATGTGTTTTATTTGAGGGAGATCGGCACTTCGGCACATGTGCTAGATGTTACAGGGTGTTCCAAAAACTGAGGCGTTCGTTCATGTTACGGGTTACAGGGTTACGTGTGTGTTAAATGTAACACACACACACACACGTAGTTTTAGGGACACCTTGTAGATGAGAGTAATGGAGTATTAATACCCAAAGGTCTGGGAGATTGTTGGCGCCGCCAGTACCCGCAGATTTTGACAGTAAATATAATCCATGTGTACGAAGCGGTAGTAGTAAATACTTTTTTCTCTTCTATCTTCAACGCGTCAAAATGTTCACTCCCCTTCCTCCTTGCCACCCGATGTTTGCGTAACGGCAAGTTCACAAACCTCACGCGCGAGATGGCAAGGAGATTCACCACTTGCGGACGCTCACGCCAAGTGATGAAGATTAAGGTGCTTCGTCGTTAGCAAATTCCCTGATTTTTAGATCTGTAAATATGTACCGTTTCTGTTCAAAAGTTTAAATGGTCATGAAAGTGATAGACGTAGAGGGTACAGTCCTCGTGCACACATTGGGTCAGAATCAAATGGAGTGGTTTCAATCATTCTGACCTAAAGCGGGATCCTGACCAGCTGCACAAGAACATAGATTACAGGGTGGCTTTTAAGTTCGGATAACAGCCTTGCCAAACAAACTCAAGGGCCGATATTTAAGTAAGTTGTCAGCATCATCCCTCATGCACATCTTGCTTTGCCTTCAGAACATGAGAGCCGTAAGTCTCTGTCACAGAAAGTAAGGCTGCCAAACAGCAAAATTTAAAGGGCTAATGTTATTTTTCCATAAGACCTATTTAAATTTTTCCGTTTCTGTCCGTTACTTATGCTTTTTGGCCACCTTAAAAAAAGTAATGAACGTGGAAGTCTGAAGGATCCCCACCC